>PVKM010000396.1:0-110465 GCA_004027735.1 Carollia perspicillata
TCATATGAGCAGCATAGTCTTCTAAGCATATCTTAATTAACTCATTTAAGTATAATGTAAATTCTGAGATGCTGATAGTTACCTTTTTTAAATGTGTTGTAGCATACCTATTAAATAATTGGTTGAATGTTTGATTAATTTATTATACTTTCTGTCATATACTGGAGACACAACTGAGGGAAATTCCATCTCCCTGAACTTTGCATTTTAAACTGATGAAATTATATGGTTACAATAAAGTTTTCAAGGTTGCCTCAAGATTTGATCTCTTATGAATATATTACTATTGATCAAGTATCATGAATCATATATGCAAATATACTTATGTCAACTGATGTTCTTTCATGGCTCTTTGTTTATTATTCTCATTTTTGAAAAATATTTAAAATAATTCATTTTATGAAATAGTGCATATGGTTGATTTTCTCATTGGGAGAAGCTGAGCTGAAAGCAGAAAAAGTTTTATGTGTATCATTTTTATATTAACATTTTTTTCAAATCTAATAACCTTGTGAAAAATTAGAAGGACGTTAGCCAGGTTAGCCAACCTTTGATTATCTCAACACTGCTGATTTCTCTACTCAGTCCCATAAATGTTTTAATGAATTAATCCCAATGTGTTATTTTGATTACATCTTGTATAATATTTATATAATAATGAACAATAATTTAATTACTATTTAATGGCTCAAATATTTAACTTAATTATATTTTGAAATATTTTTTTTTGTTTTATGAATTACTTCCAGGTCTTTTGCACATTTTAAAATCAAGTTGTTTGTCTTCCTGGTGTTGAGTTGTATTGGTTCTTTGTATATTTTGAAGATTAAACCCATGTCAGATGTATGGTTGGTGAAAATGTTCTCCCATGCAGTGGGTTCCCTATTTGTCTTGCTGATAGTTTCTTTAGCTATACAGAAGCATTTTAATTTGATGTAGTCTTATTTATTTTCTGCTTTGTTCCCAGTGCCTTAGGAGATATATCAGCAAATATATTTCTGTGCTGAATATCTGAGATTTTTACTCCCTATATTTTCTTCTAGGGTTTTTATGGTTTCATGACTTACAATTTAAGTCTTTTATCCATTTTGAGTTTATTTTTTGTATGGTGTAAGTTGGTGGTCTATTTCATTTTGGGAGATGTACCAATCAAATTTTCCCAACACCATTTATTGCAGAGACTCTCTTGGCTCCATTGTTATGGTCTTGCCATCTCTGTCAAATATCAATTGCTCATACAAGTGTGCATGTATTCCTGGGCTCTCTGTTCTGTTCCATTGATGTATATGTCTGTTCTTGTGCCAGCACCAAGCTGTTTTTATTTCAATGGCCTTATAGTATAATTTCGTATCAAGAGTTGTGACACCTCCAGCTTTGCTCTTCTTTTGTAAGATTGTTGAGGCTACTTAGGCTCTTTTTTAGTTTCACATAATTTTTGGAATATTTGTTCTAGTTCTGTGCCTTTGGTATTTTAATAGGAATTGTGTTGGATGTATAAATTGCTTTGGATACAATAGCCATTTTAATGATGCTAATTCTTCTAATCTATGAGCATGTTATATGCTCCCACTTATTTGTATCTTCCTTGATTTCCTTCTTCAGTGGCCTACAGTTTTCAGTGTACAGGTATTTTACTTCCTTGGTTAAATTTTTTCTTAGGTACATTTTGTTATTGATGTTGCACTAGTAAATGGAATTGTTTTTGTAGTTTCTCTTCCTGATAGCTTATTATTGGTGTATAAAAAAGCCATAAATTTCTGGATATTAATTTTGTATCCTGATACTCTGCCAAATTAATTTATTAGGTCTAGTAGTTTTTGATGGACTCCACTTCTAGGAATATACCCCAAGGATCCCCAAAAAACAATATAAAATTATATGCACCCCTATATTTCTAGCAGTGTTATTTGCAACAGCCAAGATTTGGAGGCAGACTAAGTGCCTATCAGTAGATGAGTGGATAAAAAGACTGTGGTATATTCACACAATGGAATACTATGCAGTAGTATAAAACTCTTCCATTTTGCAACAGCATGGATGGACCTGGAGAAAATTATGCTAAGTGAATTAAGCCAGTCAGTGAAAAAAAAAAAAAAACTACCACATGCTCTCACTTATATGCGGAATCTAATAAACACAATAAACCAATGAACTAAAAATAGTAAGAGAAACTTAGAAACAAAGAACAAACTGACATCTGCTGGAAAGTGAGGGACAGTGTGGGGGAGAAAGATGGTGAGGGAATTAACCAAAGACCATTTGTGCACAACCCATGGACATGGACAATAATCTGTAGATTAGCTTGGGGTGGGGAGATGGTAAGTCTGGGTGGAGGTGGGAAAAGAGAAAAAGTGAGAGCAACTGTAACAGATAAGCAATAAAAATAAAAAATACATTGTTTTCAATAGATGGTTTTCCAGATTTTTCACATATCCTTAGTTTTATGGATATTTATTCCTATGTTTTAAACATAACATCCCTCAATTAAGAGACTAGCCCAAGGTTCAGAGACTATGACTTTGTGAAGAATATATGACTTAACCAGGACTACATGACTAATTATGATTATAATTTACATCTTTTTGACTCAAAAATAACCATTTTATTTATTACCAAAAATTTAGTATTGCATATATATTTTTCAAAAACAGATGTTTAAAAATACCTCTAAAGCAATCATTATGCACATATATTTAAGCAGTACTTATTTATTCTAGACATTAGGACTCCAAACCCATTAACAAAGGAGACAAAAGGCAAGTAAATATTAATGTTTTTTGTTGTATCTTTCCTGTTTAAAAGTTTCCTGATCAAAAATTAGAGTAAGCCTCATTATAAAAAGACTATCAGATAACATGAAAAAATAGAATACATATAATTTATACCTCTGTTTCTAATCTTATTCAATATTAATTAAGAGTACTAATCATATTTAAACATTTAAAACTTCCTTAAAGGTAAAATCCCACTATGCTTATAGGCCAAATTATATAATTTATATAATGCTTGAAAATAAAATTATATTATAATTTTTCATGAAAATAGTCTAGTAAGGTTGGAATAAGCAAGAGGAGCTACAGGGTAGAGATGAAATATGATTTGCTATGAAATGTTGGAGGTGAAGCTAGGAAATGAGTACAATAGAATCAGTGGTTTATCTCCACTTTTGTAAGTGCTTGAATATTTTAATAATGAAAGAGTTTGTTTAGTCCTTGTGTATGACAGTACCATTTAATGGCTTTACTGGAGAGTAATAAAATGTTAATTTAATGCCGCAATTTAAACTTGAATTATATACATTGACTTACAACATTAACCAAATTTTCTGATATTCATAGAAAAATAAAAATCAAGACTTTCTTGACTATAGGTTGTCATTGACTCATGGAATAGCTCATCCTTCTAGTTATCTAATTCTGATGATGACTCACATGGAGACTGTTCTTTTATTCCATGTCCTCTGTATAAGACTGACTGTACCTCTGGGATCTAAGAGTGTTGGATCTAAGAGTGTTATTCTTGACCTATGTTAAACCTTGGTCAACACAGAGAGAGACTTGGAGATTGACATATGACCTAATTTGGGATCAAAAAGAGAGAAGAATTGTATGGGAGCCAGCAGATACTCCCTTAGGCAGTAAACTGGAAATTATAATGATTTAAACCTGGGACATCTGTCAAGAAAAGCAACACTTGGGAAAGGATTTTGGTGACTCATTTGAGTCCTCAATAAACCCACCCCTCTACTCTTGTTAACTGACACGATAAGTTAATTTTTATGCATAAGGTCATTTGAATAAAGAATTGCTTCTCTTGAACCAGAACAAGTAACACCTAACATATACACATAAAAGAAAGTGCTATAAAAGGGTTAGTTTATAAATATCATAAAGGCCAGACTTGAGACATCAGATTTAATAGTCAACAAACATTAGATGAAAATGTTATTAAATTCATTAAAAATTTCAGATTTGACTTAAAATTTCAGAAACTTTGACTTAAATTTTTTTCCAAGATCTATGGATGTACATATGTTAGCCTTTAAGTCACATATGGTATATTTGATATTTCTATACAAAAGTGAACTTACAGAGTGAAAAGTAATATTATTTCTTGTCCAAACAAAGAAACCTTTGCACTACTGGAGAAATGAGAATATCAGAATTATAAAGGAAAAAGATTTACTTGTTAAATATTTTTTTATAAGTGAATTGAGAAAAGGAGTTAACTCCTTTTCTGATTACTTAATGTCACCTACTGTTATTTTTATTCTTACTTGATGGGTAAATAATAGTGTACAGTTAATTTTTAAAGATTTTAGGTTTTGTACTATATGCTGATGGTTATATAAATATTTCAGAGTTAATCATGTAATATAATTAACATCATAAAGATTTTTTCATGCTTATGATATTTTAAGTATTTGTCAAAATTAACATTATATTTGGAAAAATTGCAAACTATAAAATATATTATTTTTCAATGAATATTATCTTTATATTTTATCCAATCTTTTCTGTACATAAAATTCTTTTGAAGTAAAACTAATTAAAGCAATTAAATATTATATTTATATGAGACTTTACAATGCTCAGATTCAAAAATGGATTCGTAATTGAAGTTGGTAATGGAATTAAAATAATTTAACTGTACTTTGGGGAAATAATTGCATCTCAAATAATTTACTTATAAAAACAATTTTAAAAGTAGCTTTTCATATTTCTCATTTTGTTCATCATTTCTAAAATTCTACATAAAGTTTATAAAACATTCAAAAATTATAGTTAAATTTAAAATTAGCTATAAGTGGGTAAGGAATAGATGAAATTTATGCTAGGTGTATAATCTAATAGAAGTAAAAACTGAATTTCTAAAATATACTAAAATCTTTGACATATTTCTTTTCTCAATACTACAGATGTATAGTATTTAACTTAGTAAATAGTTAATTATCAAGATATTGCTTTTATATTAAGAACCAGTCAGATTTATATATCTTAATTTCCCATGAATTTGCTATGGAAATTGTTGACCTCCTCTTAGTTGTTTCAGTGTATTTGTTAAAAGGTTAAATTAATGCTAACATAGTCTAACAAAACTATGATGACTGAACTAGTAAAACAGCAACATAAAAAAAAATACTACTGAAAGGTTAAATTAGTAGCTTTAAGAGAAAAAATAAACAACCCAAATAATAGAGATGCAGTTTTCTAATCTTTTTTTTAATAATCAGGGTCCAAACTATCATGCTTGTACTTTTTTTGTGTTGTACTGTTTCTTCTGAAAATTGTGATTGGATAAATGAACGCTGTCTTCCAAGTATTAATTTATTTTTAGTTTTTAAAAGATTCTATTTGTTTATTTTCAGGGAGAGGAGAAGGGAAGGAGAAAGAGAGGGAGAAAACCATCAATGTGTGGTTGCCTTTCACACGCTCCCTACTGGGACCTGGCCCACAACTCATGCATGTGCCCTGACTGGGAATGGAACAAATGAACCTTTGGTTCTCAGGCTCATGCTCAGTCCACTGAGCTACACCAACCAGGGCCCGAGTATTCATTTTAAAATAACCAGTATGATGACATTTCTGTCCCAATATAATGGTATAAACCTTTAGATTATAAATATATGTGTGTATGTATATACATATATATGCACACATATAGGTACATATATTCTTATATATATTTTGAGAGTGAGAGAGAAAAAAAAATCATGAAAAAATTATATAGTCCTATGTTAAATTTATTCAACTTTGTGAGTCTATAAAGTGTCTCTTAATGATTATTCCCAGTTTATAAAATTTTGGAAAAGTATATATACCTATTAATAAGCTAGATTCTGCATTCAACAAAGGCTTTTATCACATTTCAAGTAAAAAGCTAAAAATCAGTAAAATTTCTTAATTCACCATGTTAGGCCTGAAAACATGGATAAGGAATGTGTGCATGTGTAATTAATGCGCATATAATCAGAACTCGAATGTTTTCCCATGTAGATTCCCTGATATGAAAATTCAACCCTTAAAATTCAATGCAATTTATTGTTTTTATGTAATCTGATACTACTTTATACTCATTCCTCCTTAATTACTGTATGAGGTCTGTCCAGAATGTATTCAGCCAAGTACTATGAAAAATAGAGACAGTTATTGAAGATACAAGAAAGATTGTACATAGGACAATGATACCTCAGGCCCCTTCAAAGTAGGCAGCTTGGAACCGCACACACAATTGCCATCAGCTGCCCCATCGTATTTTCCTGAATCTCATCTATGGTCTGAACTCTCTTCCCTTTCAAAAGTTATTTTAGTTTTGGGAAAAGCCAGAAGTTGCATGGCACCAAATCTGGGCTGTAGTGGGTCTCAGTCACCTGGATAATTTGATGTTTTGCCAAAAAACTCTGCACAAGATGTGATGCGTGAGCGGGTGTGTTGTCATGATGAAGCTGCCAGTTACCAGTTGCTCATAGTTGCAGCCTTCTGAATCATCTGAATAGTTTCTGCAGAGGAGTTTTCAAGCTTAACACAAAATTTTATGTAGATTTGTTGCTTTATTAGCTCAGTCATTTTGAATGCAATGGCCGTACAGTACACATACCTTCTCAATGGCCTCTACTGCCCCTGCTGACTAGTACAGTGAAGTCGTCATTATTCAAGTATATGCATTCCAGTCCACTTTCCTTGGCTGCTAGGTTGCATTCATGGTGCGTAAATTGTTCTTGTTATATTAATAATGGATGGATTTTTTCCGGACAGATCTCATATTGATTGTTTTTAGTACTATATTTAAATTGAGATGTGTTTATGGTAGTATATTTGGGGTCAATTTGAATTTGAAATTAAGGAATTGATCATCATAAGTTTTCAAGACTATTTTACTACATTCACATAATAGCCTTGATTAAATAAGAGGAAAACAGGAGGCATAACCAATCTAAAAGCAACAAGATCAATAAAGACCGATGGGCTTGTTTCATTTAACAAAATGGGATTTCATGCACAATGGACCCATTAATTTATTTCCTATTGAAAGCCTCTGGTCTATTACCTCTTAAAGACTATGCAAGCATTATCTTCTTAGCCTGTATGGATAAAATACATGTAAACATATTCTACCTAAAATCAATGCTTTAAATGCTCAATATATGTTTTCTTATTATATATTGTAAATATATAAAATATTTTAAGCATTTTTATAACTTATTTTAATCCTTCAGTTTTCATTATTCCTATAAAATAACTCAATAAATCAAGAAACTAATAAAAAATAAGAAACACTAGTATTTATATGAATTATTAAAACAAAATATTATCATAAAATAGTGCTAAAAAAGAATCTGTGTACTAACACTATGTACTACAATCAGCCCGTGGTGTACAAAATAATAGGACATTTATGATTTTAAAATCATAAACAGTATTATTTCTAAAATGATTATTTCTGAAGTAATTAAACAGTATTACCCCTAACTCCTACAAGACAGGTAGGATAATAATTTAAAGTACTATCTAGGAAATTATCGTGGTGTTCAACATATTATTTAGTTATACTTTTTCAACAACTACTTCAAGGAGAAGCCCAAATAATTTTAATTATATATTTTTTCTCACAGTATCAAAAGAATGGTAAATGAACAGGAATAACAGTCAGCTCAGGAAATGAAAATCCAGAGCACAGATGTCAAAACTAAAATTCAAAAAGAGGGAAATGAAAATCTATAACCTGATCTTTCCTCCCACCCTCCCTTACTTCCCCTCATTCCTTCTTTTCCATTTATTATGTAAAATGTGTACTGAATCTACTCTCTGCTAAACCAGGGAATAAAATAACAAGAAGGCATGACCTTACTCTTTAGAAAGTATATTCTTTTGGACATAGAAGTCAAAGGACAAAGTATGTAATCTTAGTAAATGCTGTGACCAAGCTACTATAAAGTAATAAGAAAACATGCGGGTAGTTTAATTTAGATACTTAAGACTAGAGAATACACCTTGAATCAAAACTAAGCAAAGATGAGAACTAAATGACCTGCTAAACAGAGGAAATAGTACTCTACACAGAGAAAAATAGCATGTTCAAAGGCTTAAATTTAAGAAATAAATCTGTTATTATATGATATAGAGACTTTCAAATATATATTATAAGGTTATCAAAATTTACTTAAAATTCTAGCCTAAACATATACCCTTTTATTTTTTTTTCAGTTCAGTCAAAATTACATGCATTAGCGCTTGGATTAGATTGTTTACATAATAACAATTACTACAAGAAGGCAGGCAGCCAGTGATATGAGCCTGCACAGTTGAAAAATGAATAATGGAGAAGCCCATACTGCATATGGTATGCTTGATGAGGCTTTTATCTGGGCATCCATGAAGGCACCAAAGTGAAATGCAAACTATTATTGGTGGTAGGGCAAGCATTAGTGAACATAAGGCTAATGGAACTCCTTATCTGGACTCTTCTATGTTAGACCCAGCATATTCTGACCCAGGTCCTTTCTTCTCTGTCACAAGTTATACTTGAGTAGGATTAAGGTAATGATTTATTCCTAGGAACCCTCAAATTACTTTTGAAATTTTCACAATGTTTCTCTGAAAAACATTGAATTTTCCTTTTTTAGGCTAAGATCTTGGCCTTTCTTCTAAATTTTGGTACCTATGCCTAGTGGGTCTTTAGCATATCAAATACTTATTTCTTTGTAATTCAAAACTATCTTCTTACCAGAGGTAATCTTGGTTTACTAACTCCATGGGACTAGGTGTATCAGTAGTCCAAGGTTTATTCTTTCAATTCAGTGGGGCTTTGGCTTTTAAGCCTGGTTTAAACAGTTCTGACCTGGGTTTCTAACACATTTGGAGATCATCAGTCCTTTCTTGACAGATTTCAGTTATGTGTCCTGGTTTAAGAGGATATCATCATAACACTAGCTGTTGATTTTCCAGCTGCTCTCTGAATTTCTTTTTGTCTACTCTGAATTCTGTCTAGTGCCTTTTGAAAACTGATTCTTTCATCCAGTAAACTATCATCGAGCACCTACTAGGGGTCATGCATCCCATGTGTTTTATTCTTTTCTTCTGAAGTTTTCATGTTTTTTTTTTTATTTTTTACTCTATATTTTTCCATTACCATTTAGTCCCCTTATAGCCTCCACAATCACCACAATATTGTCCACATCCATGAGTACTTTATCCCTTTCGCTCAATCCCTCCACCCCTATCATTAGCTGTCATCCTGCTCTCCATCCATGAGTCTGTTTCCATTTCACTTGTTAGTTCAGTTTGTTCATTGGATTCATGAGAGAAACCAAATGGTACTTGTCTTTCTCTGACTGGCTTATTTCACTCAGCATAATGTTTTCCAGGTATACTATGCTGCTGTCCCAAAGGGTATTTGTGGCATATTTAATAAATGGATAGTTATATTAATAATAATTATGGTAGCAATTCATATTGCATTACTAATATGTTCTCTGAATTGTTTTATGTGCTTTATTTAATACCCAAACCTTTGACATAAGTTTGGGTATCATCTAACTTTATAGGTGTAATTATTTATTTTTAATAAAATTATTTTTAATAAAATTATTATGAATAAAAATGAATGCATGTATAGTTTGTTTATTATTTTTATAAACACTGGTTATTTGAGAAATATTAAGTATTTGTAAAATATTTTACACATTTATTCTCACATTTTTCTGATTTTAAGTTACCACTGAAATTACCTTGATTCAGGGCACACTGAGTGTAATTGCCTAAAGTATAAATAGAAAACTAAACCAAGGAAACCTCCCCACCTCCCAAAAAGGAGGAGGGGTGAAGAAAAATAAATAAATAAAATACATTGAGAAATATGCAATATATAATTAGTAGCATTAATATGTGAATATTAAAAAGAGGAATAAATTTAAATGGGGAAGTGGAGATATTTTTTTAAAAAGGGATATACTTATATATTTGAAAAATCTAAGGATATATAAATGACATTAGATTGAAATCAGCTTTGATTTGCCAAGCAAATGAAGTTATGAAAATCTGAACCTCAAAACATCTAGTACCATGTGAAAATACTGATACGAGAAAAATATTAGAGTCCCAAAAATAAAGAACAGGCTATCTTTAAGAATTAAAAATAAGATGGCACTCCCCTTACCAGCGTGGATCAGTCGGTTGAGTGTTGTCCCTCAAAGCAAAAGATCACAGGTTGATTCCCGGTCAGGACACAGGCCTGGTTCCCCATTGTGATGTGTGTGATTAATGTTCCTCTGACACAACAATGTTTCTCTCCCTCTCCTTCTTCCCTCCCCTTTTCTCTCTCTAAAAATAAAGAAAATCTTTTAAAAAATAATTGGTGACATTAAATTTCAGGTGACACAAAACTCTTAGATCAAATGCTAAAAAGTCCTTTGAAAGAAAAAAATTTGAATGAAGTACTTGAATACAGAAAAAAAACAAATCTAGAAACTTATGTAGGAATTATGTAAAGTAAGGTGGTCATATACTTTCATGAATGTGTTGCCTTAAAAAGTTTAATATCAGCCCTGGCTGGTGTAGCTCAGTGGATTGAGTGCTGGCCTGTGAACCAAAGGGTCGCTGGTGTGATTCCCTGTCAGGGTGCATGCCTCCATTGCAGACCAGGTCCTCACTAAGGGATGCTTGAGAGGCAACCACACATTGATGTTTCTCTCCTTCTCCTTCTCCCTCTCTCCCCCTCTAAAAATAAATAAATAAAATCTTCAAAAAAATTTAATAACAAAAACTGTGAAATGAGGAAAAGAGAGAACACAGCCATAATGTGATAAATAAAATTCTGTACTATATCAACAATATGAGGTTGTGTTGGTGGGATGTATATGGTTCAGGTATAGCAAGGAAAGGCAAAGTTTTGCTGTCATACTTGTACTAGCCACGTGACCAGGTGTAGGCTCACTGAGAACTCAGTAGGAATAAGTGATGAATCTAGCCAATACTCAGTTGTAGCCCAAACTTGCTTCAGGAATGTTACACTTTTTCAGTGATACCAAAACTCCACTTCTTTTTAATGAGAATCTCCTTATTTTTATATCTGGCCAGCATATATATTTTATTGACACTGAATAGACCAAGTGAAACATAGTTGTGGGCTAGATCCCACAGTTTTAAGGTTCTACTCTATTCGATTACTTCTTAGATTTAACCATACCTTGAACAAGAACTCGAAGGATGTGGTCATAAAGCAATATTATTATTCCCTTTCCACACCTGCTCAAATCATTCAGAAAGCCGGTACTTCCTTTACACTTCAATAAAATCTGAGAATGGTGTGTTAATTTCATTCTGTCATTCTCTGATAATAAAAGCACTATAATCACGTTAGTTCCTAGAAAAATACAGTCCTGCAAAAATAGTCAACCTTATACATTTTATGTAAAGGTGAGCATTTTTTTCCTCCCCTTAGGTAAGCATTTTGGCTTGCTTATCTAAACTTTAAAATCTTCATGTGTTAGAGTTTGTGCAAAATTTGCCACACTATTCTCCTTTGTGTCCATACCGCTCCCAGGTCCTAGGCTTATGTGTTAATTGCTTTGGACAATAAGACAGTATGTTATGCACATAGAGACTTAAAAGTATTGAAGCGCGCCCTTGCTTGATGCTTTTGAGAACACTGTGACCATCTCCACATGAACAAGTCAGGAATACCCTGCTGAATAATGAGAGCTCTGTGGCCAAGTCATCTTATTCGTCCTGGTCAGTGGCCAGCCATGAAAGCCTGGCCATTCTAGATTATCTAGTCTGAGTCAAACTGCCAGCTGAACCCTAAGATTAGCCAATGCAACTTGCACAGGAAGAACCACCAAGCACACACTTTAAGTCTTGAGAAATAAATATTCAGTGTCTTAACCTACAAAGTTGTAGGCTGGTTTATTACACAGAAATAGCTTACTGATATATTTCAGAATTAAGATTATAGTCAAAATGCAAATATGAGCACAAAAGGTTCTTACTTTGGCAAACATCATTGGAAGCTTACGCTTTTCTTCCTTCTTCTTTTGGTGAATTTCCTGACAGATTCCTCCTACTGCAACTTTGACATTGGGTATCATTTCTCTGTGCATTGACTGTTTAATACCTCTATCTGTATTGCCATTTTATTAATTCTTTTGCATCTGAAAGCCCATACCCACCTTCATTCTGCTTATTTGTTTTGCTTTTGGGGAACCCTTATTATAGGGCCACCAGGGTAAGCTCTTTCTTGATTCAAAGGCAATAGGTTTTTGACTATCAATAGCTGGGGAGTGGGCAAAGGTATTTCTATCCTAAAAACACCACATCAAAGTCATAATCTTAGCCTCATCACTCAACAAATTATATGTGAGGATAAGCCATCAAACTCCCATCAGGTTTAAATAATTCATTAAGCTCTTTGCCATCATACCACCCATCCCCATATTACAGAATGTACTAACCACGGAAGGCATTCAGTATGAAGCACTTTCTAAAACCACTCTTTGGCAGAAGTATTCCAAGAAACATTACTGTTTAAATGCAAAATACTTGAAAACCATAGTTTACAAATGTGTTGATAAAGTAATGGCTATGAATATTTGGATTCTACGTAAACAGAATTGGGAACAATATGGATGCATTTTATTTTGTGAGTTCTTCGATTCAAAATGCTAGGTATAAGTGTGATCTTATTCAGCAGGAGGTTACATTTGTTAGTGTGGAAATAGGTTTCTGGCTAAATGGATAGATTTATTATTTGTAAATTTGCTTAACTCATTCATTTTAGGGTGCCCAAGTACTCCAGCAATACATTGGAAAATATATTTTAAATGGATAAATACATAAAACTTAATGCAACAAGCCTCATACAAAAAAATAATTAAATTTAAACCAGGACAAGTGCTATACAGATAAATCAATGCAGGTACAGCACTTAATTCATGAGACAAATCGGCTGTGGTCAACAGAGTCAAAAAGTACAGAAAGCTATTACAGTAACAACAGGGAACAATTCCCCTGCCATATATCCATAGACAGAGCAGGTCAGTCACAAGAAAAAGCTCTAAAAACTTCTGCCTAGAGGGAAAGTGGGCAGGTTGAATATTTAGGTAGTAAAATTTTGATGACAAATTCATCTGTATTTCAAATTAAGAAAGTATTAGTTTTACCAAGAATTGTAAAAATGAATTCCTCAGATACACCTAGGTTTGTTGTTACATTCTGAATGGTGATAGTAATTGGCTACAACTGATGTTAGTCATGTCTAAGTCGGGAAGACTATTGGCATCAGTAGAAAACCCTCCACTTCCGTGTCTGTTTAAAGTTTTATTTTTTGTAATGTAAAATGTGTCACACTACAATCCTAATGGGTATCGATTAGCTTGCCAAATGGAATTACAAAAAGCTCTAATTTGTCATATTATTTTCTATCAATTGATGACTAATTGCTGCCTTATTAGTAATGATATTTTCAGTGATAAAAGAATAGATTTGAGTATCATCATTAATATGCATCAGAAGACAATGACCAAATAGTTTATCATCCAACTCAGATTAACTCTTGAGACTAAAAAGGAGGTGTTATGGATGGTGGACCAGGACTATACTGGAAACAGAATGGTGGTCATAGGTGTTCCTGACGGATGGAGCACATCTGTATGAATGATCATGCTGGGATGCTGTCTGGGACAGAAACACAAATAGGGAGACACACAGGAAGAGCAGTAACTAAGGAACGAGAAGTTGTGTATATTTGTTTCATAAGATTTTCTTTAGAAATTGGTTATAACATATCTTTCTTCATGTTCTTTGAAGCATATAAATAAAGAACTTACTGACAATTAGGGATATTTATTGTCCTAAAGAAAAAATGAAGTTGGTCCATATTGATCAACATTATTAATCTATCAAAATGCTCCTTATGCAAATTCTCCATTTCTGCAGCAACAACAAAAAATTCAAAATATTTCACACTGCTACAGTGTGGATCAAGAGTAGGTTTACAGTTGTGAATTAATAAATAATAATACAAGAATAAATTTAGTGCTTTATGTACTCATAACTCTGAACCTACTTTTGCCCCACCATGTATTATCAAAACTACCTGCTTGAAGAAGGACTAAAAAAAGATATAAGAATATTCAACCTGTAGCAAGATTTGTCTCCAGTGTCAAAAAATCTTTTTATCAGATTATATTTAAATGTACACCAATCTGGACTTCAGTAGCATAATCATAATATACAAAGACACAGCAAGTAAATAAAAAAAATACTTCACTGTTCTCAACATTTAAATTAAACTTCTGGTTTCAGCTCTGACATGAAAGAAGTCTGGAAGTCATCATTTCCACCCTTTCAAGAAAAAAGCTAAACAAACTTTTCTTGGACACATCAGAGACCTGATGTCACAGCTGAAACCAGCACCTGCAAGTCTGGAGAGACAGTTGAATCCAGAGAGTCAGGGCTGAGATCTGCTGATTTGGAGCAGAGGCTACCAGTAAGAGCAGTTAAATGATAATTTTGACAAGTTGCCAGAGGCTGAGAGGCACTAACAGGCGTGGGAAACTCCTGAGGCCACACTCTCGGTGAGGAGGGAGGCAACATTTCATAGGCTTTACCTCAAGGAACTGGAACTGCACCTGTTTTTCACAGTAAAGAGCAGAGAAAGATCACCTTATGGCTCCGGTGGGAGAGAGAAACAGCAACCTCTGTGACATAGGACCAGAGCCCACTTCATAAAAAAGGCCTTCTCTCCAGGAATAAAGGCTTTATCAGAGCCCCTATTCCACCCAGGTGAAAGGCAATTCTCTCACTCCAAATTCTACTTTCTGTGTCTCTTAACTGGGGAAGAAAGGGCTAAGAAAGTTGTGTAAAGGTCACATTGTCCCCAGAAACAATTTGATTATAAGATTATAGAAAGCTTCCCCTCCTCTACATTACACTACCAAACCAACAGGGCTCTAGCATAACAACAGTGGATTTTAGCTAAAATAACTTTATGAAGCATCGTTTTTGAGAAAAGTACTTACACTAACCCAAAGTCAACAGGAGAGACAAAACATACACTAGAGGAATTTGAAGCCTCTGTTACCTATAATTACAGCAAGTATTAAACAAGGTCAAATTCTAGCCAGATTCACATAAACCTTTACAGTAAAGGTCAATTTACTTCACTTCCTATTATCCAATACATCATGCCTAGATTTAGAGAAAGCATTGCAACACATGCTAAAGAACAAGTGAAAACACAGCCCGAAGAGATAAAGCAAGCATTAGAACCAGACTAATAGACACAGATGCTGGAATATCAGACAGGGACATTAAAATAACCCTGATTAATAAGTGAAGAACTTAAGGAGGAAATTGAAATTTTAAGAAATAATTTAAAGGGAATGCTAGAAATTAAAAAAAATAGTAACAGAAACCAAAGAATTTTGGTTTGATGGACTCATTAATTGGTTAAAAACTGATGAGGAAAGAATCAGGGAGCTTGAATATAAACCAAGAGATGCTTACCAAACTGAAAGTTAAAGAGCAAAATGAAAAGGAAAAACAGAAAATTATACACCATCCAAGAAATGCAGGGCACGTTCAGAATGTATAATACATGCATAATTAGATTACTGGAAGAAACGAATGAAAAAAAGGGAGAAGAAATATTTAAATTAATAATGGATCAGAAATTTACAAAATTACTGACAGAAAACAAACTAGATATTCAGGAAGCTCAGAGAAAAACAGACAGAATAAATGCCAAAATGTTATATCTAGGCACATTATATTCAAATTGCTGAATACCTAAGACAAAGAAAATTTAAAGAAAAGAAAATTTTAAAAAAAGAAAATGAAGCCTTATTTTAGAGCAATAAAGTTAAGACTTATAATGGACTTATCAGAAACCATGCAAACAATAAGAGAGCAGAGTAAAATATTTAAGTGTTACAGAAAAAAATATTTTAGTTTCTTCCTGTACAGAGTGGGGCAAATGTAGGTGTGTAGTTGTTGATATGGAAAATAATATAATAATAATTAATAATACAAGAATAAACTCTGTGTTTCATGTACTCACAACTGTAAACCTACTTTTGCTCCACCCTTTATATGCTGTCAAGAATTCATTGAACAGAAGTCATAAAAAAACAGAATAAAATATTATAGCTTCTTTAGCCTTTGGATAAAAGAGCTATTTGGGATGTTAGCATCCTGTCCTCCTGCAACAGAATTGTTGACTTGAACTTTAGTGGTAAATGGCATTCCAATCTTGTTGCCATAGATATATTAAAGCTGCTGGCAGGTTACTGCTTCGTGTTAGGTTCTGTCACTGGGTAAAATGTTCTTGTTTAAGGAAGGGAATACCCGCCAGGAGCAGGCAGGAATTTAACATGGTGTCAGCATTGTAAAAAGTCAGCATTTGTTCTTTAGTTCACTGCAAGACTAATGAAAATGAAAGGCAAATCTAATAGTAATAGCAAAGGACAAAGTAATGGAGGTAAAAGGTGGCTACGTTCCTAAAATAAATTAGTTCATTTTATATTCCCTTGTGTGTGTTTGTTAAAGCTGCCATAACAAAGTACAACCAACTGGGTGGCTTAAACAATAGTAACTTATTATCTATTGGTTCTGGAGGGGAGAAGTCTAAGATCAAGGTGTCAGCAGAGTCTGTTCCTTCTGAGCTGTGAAAAAAGAATCTGTTCCAGTCCTCTCTTCCTGGCTTGTAGATGTCTATGTTTCCTTATGTCTTTTTATTGTCTTCCTACTCTACCTTGTTCTGTGTCCAAATTTCCACTTCTTACAAGGGGAAAGTCATGTCATGTTGTATAAGGACCCACCCTAATAACCTCACCTTAAATAAATTACTTCTTCAATGAAACTTATCTCCAAAGAAGTTCCCATTCTAAGGTACCAGGGGTTAGGCTTTCAATGTATGAATTTGGGGAAAACACGATTCAACCCACAGAACTTTGAAACACTGAGAGATAGTTATTTTATCTAGAGTTTTGTGAAGCTGTAAATTCAAATCATCACTCTTATCAACAAGTTTCTGTTATGTATGTGATTTAAATAACTAACCAACAAAATTAGAGTGGATTCATTAAAATATATGAAAAGAAAAAATGGTAACCCTATTTTGGTCAATGTGATATATGCAAGCTCTTGTAATTTTGATTATTAGAACCCTCATGTGTTGCTGATGAAAATTGTGTGGAACATAAGTGACTCCATCTTAAAGATAATACAACATCTTGACATCTGGGTGAACCTACCCCTTAACCCTCTCTTCTTTTCCAAGCTGAGCTGGGAGTATGTACACAAACCTCTGGGCTGAACATAGGACTCTCATTAGTTCTCTCTCCAGGGTCAGGTTCCCTCAATGTTAGATAACTAATAACTCAGCCTGGCACCAGGGCTTCTGGCATCTGGTTCCTTCAACATTCCACCTATTTTCACTGCTTAGAAGATGTAAGTACTTGGTCTGGTGGGCGAGGATGGTGTGGGGATCACTTTTGCATTGCTGCCACCTAAGACTGCATTTCTGTAAATTTCCTATTAAAAACTGTTATTAAACTTTTTTCAATTACAGTTGACATTCAATATTATATTAGTTTCAGGTACACAGTGATTAAATATTTATATAACTTACTAAGTGAACCCCCTACCCAATAAGTCTAGTACCTACTTGGCAAAATGCATAGTTATTACAGTATTAATGACTACATTCCCTGTGCTGTACTTTACATCATCATATCTATTTTATAACTGCTGATTTGTACTTCTGAATCCCTTCACCTTTTTAGGTAGTCTCCCACATTCCGCCCATCTGGCAACCATCACTTTGTTCTCTGTATCTATAAATCTGTTTTGTTCATTTACTTTGGTCTTTAGATTCACATACAAGTAAAATCATATGGTATTTGTCTTTCTCTGTCTGACTTACTTTACTTAGCACAATACCCTCTATGTCCATCCTTGCTGTTGCAAATGGTAAGATTTCATTATCTTTTATGGCCAAGTCCTAAGTCTTTAAACCACCCAGGTAGATGTGTCTGCCTTGCTCTTTGGCCTCTCCACTCCTTCAGCATTTGCAGGTAGGTATAGCCCTTTCACAAAACAGAAATGTAAAATGGTGCAGCCACTTCAGAAAACTGTTCAGCAGTTCCTCGCATGTTAAATATAGTTACTGTATTACACAGTGATTCTGATCCTAGGTATCTAACTAATAATAAAGACATAAGTCCACATAAAAACATATATCAAATGTTTATAGCTGTATTGGTTATAAAACCAAAAAGTAAAAGACCAAAACCCATTCTACTAATTAAACAAAGGCAATGTTTTATATTCATATAGTAATGAAATATCATTTGGCAATAAAAATAATGAATTATTGATACATGTTACAACATAGATGAACCATGGAAACATTATTCTAAATGAAAGAGGCTAGTAATAAAATATCACACATTTTATGAATCCAGTTGAATGAAATGTCCAATACAGGCAAATCGGAAGAGAAGGAAAGTGGATTAGTAGTTTCCAAGGGCTAAGAATTCTGAGGATGTTAAACAACTGCGAACACATATGAAGGTGTGTGTGTTTTTTTTTGAGTGATGAAAGCATTTTAAAATTAGGTTGTATTGGTAATTCTTTGATTATAACAAAAGCCATTCATATAACTCTTGAGAATATACTTAAAAACATTTTTGATATTTGAATTATATCTCAATAGAGCTCTTATAAAAAGCAGAAAATTGGACTTGACACATAGAAATGGTATAGTCAGTAGAAAAAACTCAACGATCGATATGCTACCTACAAGAAATCTGCTTCAAATATGACTGTACTTTACATATGGACAAAAGGAAGAAAAACAAAACGATAGAGAAATATATACCAGGCTGAGAAAGACTATTAATTAGAATAAAATTGAGAGACTTAGAATGAGTTCGAGTTGTAGAGGGATGAATGGGTCTCCCTCTGACCTTTGCAAGGCAAAAGTTGGACAAAATTCAAATTAACACATGCTCTCGAACCCACCAGAGAACAGAATTCGCTGGACAAACAAGTAGCCTGAAATCTGTAGACACACAGTCACATGAAAAAATAAACTGGACTCCAGCATTTACTTACCTAGGATTGATGCAGTAAAACAAAATATAAACCTGCAAGAAGGTACAGCTGTGATATTTTAAAGAATCTCTAAAAGTCAAGTGTAGGCAAATGTGGAAGGGTGAAATCCTTGGGAGTGACAAACATAGGGACGCAAAGTCATACCTTTTGCAGATTTTTTCTTCCACACATCCTACCAGCTGCTAACAGAAGATTGAGGAAAATCCAAAAGAATTTCTTCTTGTGGTTGGTGGGGAATACCAACTGCTAGAGAAATTTATAGAAAAGGGTCTCTCTCATATTCCCTTCAGATAACAAACTTTACTTGCAGGGTAAAAGCAATAAAAACTGTTACCTGGGGCCTTTAGGCCATTGGATGAAATCCGATGGAGCCGGAGAAAACAAACAAAACAAAAACAAAACCAGCACAATCTGAAGGGGAAACTGCAGAAATACACAGTAGGCCCAGCACTTTGCGTAAGAAGGCAAGTAGCTCTTGGGAAGTCTATGCTATGGAGATGAAGACTCAGGGACAGATTTCCTACTCAGACTGAGGTTAAATCAGAACCTCAGAGAATGTCCCCACCCTCACCTGCCACCACAGGCTAACAGGCACTGAACGGATATAATAATGGAACACAGCTGCGAGGATGGCAGAAAAAAAAAGATTCTCTCTAAGCCACAGCACAAAAAGGAATTCCCAAGGTCTAGAAGGGAGAGATATCGAGGAAATGAACAACAACAACAACAACAACAAAAAAAAACCCTCTGCAAATTAACCCCCACCTCAAAGCCACATTACCACCATAGGAATTTGAAAGCGGTGGTGCAATGAAAGTAATCATAGCAACAAGCTGCCGAGGACCCAGCTGAACTCCTGACTGCATTGGCGGACGTCCACACATCACAGCCCTAGCAGAATGAAAGGACTTCAGTTTTATAAGCAAAACAAAGTATTTACCTCAGTATCTACTGTCTACAACATTTCAGACTTCCACTTAAAAATTATAAAGTATACAAAAGGTCAAGGAAAATAAATCCCGCAGATTCAAAGAAATTATCAGAACCAGAAGCATACATGAGACAGATATTAAAAACAATCAAGCGACTTGCTCCAGTTAATGTTTATAGAATATTTTAAATACATTGTGAGACCTTGAAAAGGAATTCAACATCATTAATGATTTGGGAAATGAAAAATGAAAACCATGGTGAACTACCATTGCATACCTTCCTGACTGGTTAAAATAAATTGATTAATGTCACCAAAAATTGGTGAGAATGTGGAGCAACCATATAATCTCATGTAACTAAATATACACTTATCCAATGGTTCTGTAATTCCATTATTTGTTACTGATTTGCCGAAATGAAAATCTATGTACACCAAAAACATATACTCAGAAGTTCTAAATCAGCGTCATTCATAATGGTTAAAAAATAGGAAACAGATGAGTCCATTAAAAAGTGACTATATTAATGAACCTATGTATATCCATACAGTGCAAAACTTCTTACCAATTAATAGAGATCATGCTATTAAAGTTTTTTCAAGTTCAGAAACAGATAAAAGTAATAAATACTCTAAAAACATCAGAACAATATTTACCTTTTGTGGGGAGCATGAGGTTTGAGTATAAAGTGGATAACCAAAGTCTTGAGAATAACAGTAATATTTTATATCTTAAATTGGTTTACAAGACTGTATATCTGTCAAAACTCAGAAAGCATACACTAAATTTGTGTGATATATCATGTATACATTTGACCTCAGAAAAAAAGAACTGTATATACAATAAATATTCAATGCTGAGATCTTCATGCTGAAATATTTAGAAGTGTTCTGATGTCTGTGATTTAGTTCAAGATTTATCAAAAAATAAGATAAATTGATGGGTGGATAGAGGTTTGGGTAAAGAGTTGTACATCTGATGAAGCAAGAACAGCAAAAGATTTGTGGTGTGATCTAGGTGTGTGCACGTGAGTGCTCGCTATAAAATATTTTCAACTTTGATACATGTTATGTATCCATAATAATACTTGGAAAAAAACAAAGGAATATAGAAGAGTCTGACAACTGCCTAAAACCTCTATAGGCCTCTAGATGAAATATGGAAAAATGAAAAGTATAAGTTTTTAAAGTTTATAGTTTTAGTATAACATGATAATTGATATTCTAATAACCACAAGGGAAAAAAAAATGTTTTTCTCTACTCTTTTAGATTCTCTGCTGGAGCTCTGTGACAAAAGACCGATTACCAAAAGAAAATAATACAAATGTATTTAATATGTCACAAGAGAACTGTCATAAGGAAATGAGACCCAAGAAGCTGTTACACCTGAGCACTTTTCTGCTAGGTTTCATGAAGAGTGCAAAATCATGGAAAGAAATGTGATAGGGCAAAAGGATATGAGCTAAGAATGAACTGGGGGAAACCTAGCATGATCTATTTATTTTAATTCCTTTCAGCATCCCTAAGTCTTCAGAAAACAGGATGCTCTTTCCTCTGAGTATGGGACAGGCAATTCTCACATAAGGGTCTTATGACCTATCTCTGGGAGATAGGGCGGTTCAGAGCCCTTCCTTCACCTGCCATTTCTCAAATTCCTTCAACTTAAAATATTCAGTATGCCAAGGTGCCATATGTTGGAGTAGCATGTCATGAATCCTGCCATACAGAAATAAAACTTAATTGTGGCTAAAGTAACTAGAGATGACTTTTATTATCTAAGAGAGTGATCAGAAAAGTCATATATCCTACCCCAGATATCTTCCAATGGACAGAGAGGAACTAGCCAATCATAATAAGTATAAAAGGACTGTGATGAGAGGAATCAAAGTTACTTTATCATTCTATTCCATTGTCTTTTCCTTGTCAACCCACCAGTTCCACACAGATTTTCCCAGCAAGTTTAAATACCTAGTTTAGATTAAACATTATATAGATATCATGTCTCCATTTTATGCAAGGGTGTGATTTTTCACCAGTGGGATGAATTATTTTGTAATGTTTAAAAAAATAGGCATTGCAGCCAAACCCTAGAATTTTATGCTGGCTCTACATTTATTGACTGCGGAACAAGATTACTTAACCTCACCAAGCAACTCTCTTCAACTGTAAAATGTACATAATAGTACACATCACATAGGGGTTGTTGGTTTGTAAACTGGCCCCCATACACAGAAGGCAATGACAGAGTGAAGAAGGAAGCAGACCACAACAGATTGGTAGGTGGTGATTTGAATAAGCACAGGAACTTACAAAGGAGGCTTGTCTTGGGTGGTCCCAAGAGGAGTAGATCTCTAAACCCAGCCTCTAGAACCTCAAACATTTATTCAAAGGTCTTAACTGTGTTTGGTCACATATAATGGTCTCAATACACATTGCTCGTCAGATCTGAAAACTTGAAAATAACTTTGGTCATGATAATGTGGAGCCAAGCATATCTTTCAAGGACAGGAGACAGGGTAAGAAATCTCCAAATGCCCTGGTCCAACTCACAGGTCAACCAGTGGTCATGTTCTCTTGGTGATATCCTCCAGGATTATACTTAGAATTAAGTGAATTAATAATGAAGCCATCCAAGGCAGTGCAAAATAAATAATGGCAAATATAATTTTCAATATAATTTGCACTTTTATAAACTTATTGGATATAATAGCTAAATGATTCTTACCTTCATAGTATTTATTAAATGTACCACTAACACCAAGAGCATAATATAATCAGGGCAAAACACTTTGGTGGACTTTTAAAAAAGTGTAAATTAGATTGTGTGGCTGGACTTGGCTGTGCTGCCTTGGAAGGTGCTTGTTCAGGCTCTTACATCCCTGCAGCTGCACTCCAGCTTCCACCTTGTGGTCCATGTTTGGACGGCCCACCTTCCCGCCCCTCACCTGACACAGACATGCCACTTGTCTACCCTTTAGCTACTACAGAGGGGATAAGGGCATCGAATGCTTTGTCAATGGCTATGGCTGCCTCATAAGTGGGCACAGCTTGCTGGAGTTCAGGGCTCCCTTGAAGCTGATGAGGACACTATGGAGCAAAATAGTAAGGACCCCTGGGGAGAGCTGTGTGGCCATAGACCTCTCACAGGTCGCCCTGGAATCATCAGCTACAGCTACCGAAGCCACAGTGGTGAAGGTGGATTGCAGCAGTCAGAGAACCTCCGGCAGAGACAAATATGTATTATACCACTTGTTTGTAAAGAATTCAGTCTTATTGTAGAACACCTTTTTGATCTTTGCAAGTTGGCCAGAAGTAAAGGCTTTCATGAGACAAGCAGGTGATGTTACCTGTATGGATGCTCACAAAGAACACACCAACAAAGGAGCAACTGAGTTTAGCTCTGATTCTAACATGAAGCATGTTTTTCATGAACTACTAGATGGTACAGCAATAAATGACAGAAATATAAGGCTCTCTTATGATAAAGCATGGAAGAGCCATAGTCAGTCTTACACTGGAAGCTATCAAGGTCTCCGTCTAGAAAGAGGTCACGGAATAGGAGATTCAGGAGCAGCCACAGTAGATTGTGAAGTGTCTACAAAGTAGTTCCTTTGTAGGAAGAAAGGATCGGGGAGCACAGGTTGATCACGTTCTTGGTTCAGAGGCAGGAGATCTAGATCAAAAAGCAAATCAAATCCCAATTCTGATTCAGTCCCTTGTTCTCGATCTCAAAGTCTAACGATGAGTATGAGAAATCTCAAAGCAGGTCTCATTCTCCATTTCAATCCTCCAAAGAAATGGAAAAGGTGATATAAAGTCAAAATCTAAATGGAGGAGCCAGTTTCCTTCCAATGCTTCTCTACCTGCTCCACCCTCAAAGGCTCATCTTTGTGTCCACTTCACCAAAAAGAGCCTCAAGATCCCAGTCTAGATCCTGTTCAAAGTCAAGGTCTCAGTCCAGATCGAGTTTCAGAGGTTAACCCAGAATTCTATGTCCTTTGTACACTATTATGAAACACTCTCCTACTGGCTGAGGCAGCTGCACTTCTATGTTGTGCTGAGCCTATTTGCAAGAGGATTCTGAAAACAAGGACACACATATATTGTGGCCAATTTTTATTTAAAAAAATAAATAAAAAGTATGGGTTTCTAAAGGAATGGTGGCATGACAACCTCCTCTTTTCTTTGTAGAATTAAGGTAGCTTTTTCTTAAGTCCCTTTAACATTTCATATAATAATGGTTTGGTGATGATGAACTCCTTCAGATTTTTCTTGTCTGGGAAACTCTTTATCTGCCCTTCCATTCTAAATGATAGCTTTGCTGTATAGAGCAATCTTGGTTGTAGGGCCCTGCCATTCGTGACTTTGGATGTTTCTTAACAATCCCTTCCAAACTATGAACAATAAAATGGCAAAAACACGTATCTACCAACAACTGAATCTAAAAAACACACAGAGTAAACAAGTACCACAGAGACAGAATCATGGATATGGATAGTATTTTGATGACTGCCAGATGGGAGGAGGATGTGAGGGGATGGGTGAAGAGGTGAGGGGATTAAGAAGTACAAATAAGTAGTTACAGTATAGCCACAGGGATGTAAATTACAGTATAGGGAATGGAGTAGCCAAAGAACTTACCCGCATGACCCGGGGACGTGAACAATGGTGGGGGATTGTCTCCGAGAGTGGGGGAATGCTGGGTTGCAAAGGAAAATTAGGAAAACTGTACCAGCATAATCAATAAAATATCATAAAAAGATAACTTTGATTTTGTACCTTTGAGATAAAACAATTTTTGTAAAGATTAAGCTCATTTAGATTTTTTAAAAAGTCTTTCAGCAGGATCTGCTGTAAGGGTTTGTTGTTTTACTTGGTTGCTTTTAGATTGTTTCAAACTTTGGATACTTAATTCTTTAGAGGGAGAACCCATTTTTTCAATTATGTGGCTTTTTATAAAACTTGAGTGATGAGAGATTTTAATAAAAGGCTGCTACCAATATGATTACCTTATTGAAGAAATCACTATTAAATCCTTTAAATATTGATATCTGCTATATGTGGCAACAATGTAAAGTTTGCTTAAGTGTAAAACAAGGCAATCCTCAAAACAATGGATAACATTATTTTGCTCTGTTAATCAAATTTGTTAGTCATTGTATCTGCCCATTTAACAAGTTAAAAGTAAAAAATATTTTATAGGCAAAAAAAAAAAAAACTAGAAATTGAACCAAAGGAAAAATGACTAATGTTGTGAAATAACTTTTTTTCAGTGATAAAAAATTTATAACTTTCCTCCAAGGAATTCACAAATCCACAATGCATAATTTATCACATCAAATGATTCTGTCTTTAGCAGTGGATTTTAGTTTTAAGTATACAATTTTAAGTATACACACACACATATCACACACATGATTGGCATAGATTCCCTAATGTTTAAAATGTTCTTTTTACATTTTCTATATTATATTATCATTGACTTGATATATAATATGTCTATAAATCTGCATAGACTCTCATTTGGGATGTGTAGCAGTGTCATGCTATACATTTCTAAATATGTACAATATATGCATGTATATAAGTATGTGCACATGCATGATATAGATGTGTGCATGTTTTCATGTCCTATACATGTGTGTCGGGCATGTATGCACACATATGACACCTGTCTGTCCAGAAAAAGTCCAGCTACTGTTAATACTCTGGAAACAATTTTCACAACATTGATGTGCAAGGAGAGTGGGCTGGAAATCACATGGGTGAACAATGATGACTTCACTATATCAGTCAGTGTCTACTGTTGAGTGAGGACATGTACTGTGTGGTCATTGTATTCAAAATGACTGGGGGAATAGAGTAACGAATCTGCATCAAATGTTGTATTAAGCTTGACCATTCCTCTGCAGAAAATATTCAGATTATTCAGAAGGCCTTTGGAGATGATATTATGAATGCAGCATAAATAAAAGTGTGGCACAAACACTTCAAAGAAATTCAAGAATCTGTTTAAAGTAACCCACATTCTGGAAGGCCTACAACAAGCGAAACACCTGAGAACGTTGAACATGTACAGGCTGTAATCAACAAAGATCAGTGACTGACAGTGTGAGAACTGGCAGATCATCTGGGGATTCCCAAAACTATTGTGTCCAAGATTTTGATGTAGGATCATGGCATGAAATGTGTCATGGCCAAATTCATCCCACAGCTTCCACTACTACAGCAGAAGGAACATCATGCTGCACTTGGGAGAACTGTGTGAGGTCCCCAGTTTGCCTACTTTGAAGGAGACTGAGGTGTCATTGTCCTATGCATAATGTTTCTTGTATCTTCTCCAGTAAATGTCTCTATTTTTCATATTACATGGCTGGATATCTTTTGGACAGACCTCGTAAGTTATCATATCTAAGTTTAGCATATATGCATACATTCTAAACCTCTAAATTACACATTCTCAACTAATCTAGCCAGGAATGTAGAAACTTAGCATCCACGTGGTGGCCTCAAAGAGCAGAAATTGATATAGTAATCTCATCACAATTTCTTTGGCCCCAACTCCCAGGTTCTCTAGAAAAATTATATAATTCCCTGTGATACCACCCGTACAAGTCAAGGTTTCGCCTTGGCTGAGAGGGTTAATTTTATAGAGGCTTATTGATTTCTACTCCTCCCCTCAGAACTTTTACAATAGTATTCAAGGATTTACATAGATGATTTATTCTGCCTTTCAGGAGTTAGTGACTCTCCACCTTCATTTCTAGGTTCCCTGTAAGATCTCATCTACGCAACATTCTAAAGTTACAGATAAACCTGAATAATATTGGAACAAAAACATTCGTTAAAACAAGCAACAATAAAAACCCAGGTAATTTATTTCCTTCATGGTAGTTGCAAGTATCTCAGGCTCCTCTTGATAAAACTCAACTCTTTAACTCCTTATTCAGTGGTGGGGGTGGAAATAACTCCACTGCTATCACATATTTTTGGAAGTCACAACATTTATTTACCTGATCTTAGTTTATTGTTTTATGTTGTTTTGTCATTGTGATTATTTTAGTTATTTGTAATAAACCTTAGTACATTGTTCTACATACTTTAATTTCCATGCCTAGAGAAGCCAATGATACCAATGAAATCTGTTCCAAAAAAAGATAATTTTATTTATGTGTATCACTGTGTGTGTGCCTCCAGGGGAAATAATGGGAGTATGAATATATTATTAAAAGACCTGACTATTCTCAAAAACTAATTTAAGACTCCTTTAAAAGACTAGCACTGTGATGCAACCTAGATTATTCACATAATTCTCCATCTCAATAATAAGAAGCTTCTGTTAAAACACAGTATTCAAGTGAGAATCAATGGAATTTGAAACTTTTCCACATCACAAAGATAGGAGTTTAAATAGCAAGAGTATAAGAAAATTTAATAGACACATTTACCTTTATTCTTCTAATAGATAGTAAGTCTTCAGGATGTCACATGAATGAAAGTTCAATCCATTTGCAATAAGAAGTAAAAAATAGCAATCTGGCTAACATTTGTAAGAGTTTGAAAAATTTTCTGGCTGCGATGATAGAGAGATAAAAGACCTGTGTTCCAAATAAGATTGCAGATTCTTATTCTTTAAAGATAAAAATAAGATGTCTATCTTTCCAGGATTACTTTACTGCAGATTTAGGATTAAGGCAGGGAGATGAATGAAATAGGCATTAAAGTTTCATTCCAGGCCTGTAAGTCAATGAAATTCTTGAATTCACCATTTTCACCTTGTAACAGATTCAGCAATGCAGCAAAATTACCAGGCAACCCAATTTCTTAGGCTTGTAGCAATGTCACAGATAATTAAATAGAAACTGGAGTTTTGTCCTGGTTTTAATAAATTGGCCAGCTGGACCACCAGCGACCTCTCCCTCTGCAGTTACAGAGATCTAGCAGTGTGTTAATAAAAGCCTCGGGGAGGTCCTACAAATTAGTGGCCATTTTCTACAGGAACTGAAGTTCTGGGCAGTTTTAAAACGTGTATTCAGTACTCCTATTCCAATAAAAAGAAGAATGTAATAGTACGAGGTGTGTATATATATGTGAGTTTGCATGGTAAGTGGCCTAAAAAGTATTGAAATTAATGAGACATGAAAAAATGGTTAACTTTCTTCCCCTCCCCCATACATAGCTTTGCTAATCCAAAAACTCACCAGCTGTTAATACTTAATACTAAAAAGAAAAATTCATTTGCAATTTAATTAAAGCACAAGCTGGTAGGTTCTACTTAGAAATTTCATGGTAAAGATAATTTTCTTTCCCCGCACCATTTTTATAATTTAACCTTTCTAATACCTGGCATTTTTCACATTTGACTTGCTGATGCTGCTAACACTAAAATTAGTCTAACAGAAGTAATAAGTGAAAAGTGTAAAATAATAAAAATAAAATAATTTATGAATAATTAAACCCAATTAGATAATTAAACAAAATATAAATAATATCTTTCAACACTTTTGGAGAAGTTGCATTAAAGCTGACTAAATTTATAAAAACAATAATAACAATATATTATGTCTCTAATAACATTATTTCTTGCTCAGCTTAAGAAAAGATCCTCTCTCCAGGGAACCATTCCTTGACTGTAAATTTCAATGGCTATTTTCCCACTTATCAGAACAGTTTCGAAATTGCACACATCCATTTTAGGGCTCTTATTTTTCAAACCTAGACATCAGAACAATTAAATGTTTTTTTTAAACAGTTATTTAATTTATGTATTTGTTTTTAGAGAGAGGGGAAGGGAGAGAGAAAGAGAGGGAGAGAAACATCAACATGTGGTTGCCTCTCATGCACCCCCTACTGGGAGCCTGGCCTGCAGCCCAGCTTTGTGCCCTGACTGGGAATGGAACCAGTGTCCTTCACTTCATAGTCTGGCATTCAATCCACTGAGCCACACCAGCCAGGGAGACAATTAAATGTTTTAGTAATTGTGAAATTGACACGCTTTCAATTCAACACACTAATTTTCAAACTAAATTTTGGAGTATGTCCACTATCCAAATTATCTTTAATTCTGAATCTTCATTTCTTATCTGTATATGTCATAAATAATGTCCATGAAAAAGTATGAAATCTAACAAAAAGGTGTATTATAAGTAGCTCCTATGATGTTTGTGGCGCTTCTGTCTGTAAATTAAAGAAAAAAACAACTGAGACATTTCTAAATCAAAAATTAACTTGTAACATAATATAGAATCTTTAAAAGAGGGACAATATTTCACTGACAGGTAGTCCCAGACAATCCACAAATTCTACTTGATAATTAATCAATAAAAAGGCATATGTGTATGTATGCATATGTATACACACAACAGGAAGACAAGACAGGGAGAAATAAATATACAGAGAAATCACTAAGAATTACTAATGCAATGTTATATTTATTGTGGTGTGATTATATATCAAATTCTATTTATATATTTTTTAATTTTTAAAACTTTCTATAAATATGCATTACTTTTATAATCATAAACATTAAAACTTATTTCATTGTTAAATAGGTGAGGTTATGTGTTTATTTAAATAGCAAAAACATTAATATATTTGAGGCATGAGGAAAAATAAAATAGTTCCATGACAGTTCAATCACTGCACATTAACTGATAACATTGAAATCACCTTTTATCATAGCTGGAGTATGCTGTATGAAAACAAATTCCTACTGCTAATCCTTTACAGTTCCCATGACTTATAGATTTATAAACTGAATGTCATATATAAACCTAGTTTTTATATAATTTCAAATGTAACAGCTTCCATAGTAATTTCTTACTTGATAGTGGTTGAATAATTTCGTTTTGACTCCTTCAGTAATTTGCTTCTTTTAATTTATTCTTACCTCCATCCCTCCCAAGAGAAGTCAAAACAAATACAATACAGTGTGATTAAGACAATAGAAATGTCTATAAGGTGTAGACATAACCCAGAAAAAGGAAGAATTAAATTGTAAAGAACGTGAAGTCATGCAAATTTCTGCACAGGAGGTATCTGAGATAAGATGATATAGTTATCTAGGACCAGACGTCATAAAAACTTGAGGACTTAGTGCTCTCTTTGATTCCTTCTTCTATTTCGTTAATCTGTTTCACTCATCAACAAGCTATATTTTGTTTATTCTCTTTTGCAAACATCTTGTCCTTTTATTACTATTGCCAGGGCTTCCAGCCGGTCCCTCTCCACTCTCTAGCCTAAATAACAGTCACTGGTTTCGAACTGCTCTCCTTGATATTAGCCTCTCTCCCCATTATCTACTGTCTCCCCTTTCCACCTCTCACAGTAGTTAGTTTCTAAAACAAACATTTAGTCATTCCACACCCCACCTAAGAAGGTATCGGGGTATTCTTTTATTAATGCAATAAACTCTAAAATTACTTATATGGCCCCTAAAGTCCATTCCAAGCATTATCTCAAATAAACCTCCAACTCATCTAACATAACAAACTCTGTTCCACCAATACATTTTGACCTATAATATGTGTGCATGTGTGTGTATCCTGTGCTTCTCTCCTTAATTCCTCTTTGATTCCTAGTGCTTCTCTGCCACTGTTCATGCTCAAACTCTACGAATATTGCCTCCCAATGCCTCTACCTCTTTTAAGTTCTAGCTTGAATTCTATCTCACCTGAAAGGGCTTCTTCAATACCATCTATCCTTTTCCATCCTATTAGAAGTAATAGCTCTTTTATCTGTAGTCCACAACCTTTTGTAAAAACTTTCATTATAAAAGTTAGTACACCTTGTGTCAGGTTTTACAAATTGACATTTTCTTCATGAGGATATGAACACCTTCAAGGTGAGAATTATATCTTGTCTTTCTTTGTAATCTCAATACCTGATATATAAAAGAAGGAATGAAAGAATATCTGATATCTAAAGCTCCCAAATAGTTTCTTTACTCTGTGTCATATCCAAGATCAAAGCTATCATATTCACTTTTCGTTTTGTAATAATTTCTGACAGTGCTTTATTTTTCTGTAATTCCACATTGCATACACACACTACTTAAAAAAATGTTTTCCTGTAATATATTCTATTTCTTACCCAGTATAATCTAACCTCTCATTAGATAGATCATTTCTGAATATCATTGAATAAATTTCCTTTTGAATACAATAAAATGAGAACAAAGTTTACTTTTTTAATTGACAGTTTTCAAAAGACAAAGCTGCAATTTTAAACACTCCTGCAGCATGAAACATACTTAATAGTTCCTTTCTTCTCAAAGTTTATGTCTCAATTTGTCTCTAACAGAATAAAACAAATGAAAAATATAAATAGTTGGGTTTTACAAGTGAGAAATAATGCATCTGTGGATTTTGGGAGGGCTTCGAAATGCCTACATTCATCAGGAAAATAGTTTTAAATGATGGAAGAATTCAGTGTAGTCATTTAGAAATGTTTAGTTATAGTGTTTAGAAAATTTAAACTTACACATTTTCTAAAAATAACTTTTTTATCAAACTTGAACTTATTTCATTTCCTCTTTTCAATATGTCAATAAGATACAAGCTAATTTTTTCTCCCCTTGAACAACTATTTTTACTGTGACTAACTGAAAAAATCAGTAGAATCATAGAAATTCAATTTTTCTATGTGGGAAGTCTTTTTAAAGAGACAACATCTGTTTGAGTTTTCCTTTTTTGAGATTTAACCATGAAAATGATATTTATTAAAAAATCTGTATGAAAATTGTTGATATACATTTTTATGAAATTTATTTTCATTGTATCATAAAAGAAAAACAAATGTGTCCAACCTGCTATGAAGTTACTTGGAGAGACCAGAGGATTTAGAATAAATTCAAGAGAAGTTGGGTAGCAGAGTCAACAAAAACCAAGCAGTAGGATGGAAGAAAAATGTGGTTCTATTTGCATAGCCAGTGAATTGTTTTTATTCCTGCTAACAAAGTACTATCCTTCAGATTAGAAAAATAACTGATTTTTCTTTATCATAAGAATGCTTTAAAATTAAAAATAGGAATATTGGTATCTATGTGACTTGTTTTGTACATAAGCATCTTGACATCAAACAAGGTAAAGGAAAAATGTATCATTCTCTACCTTTCCTATACCACTTAACATCACCAGAAATTTTGTCTCTATTGACTTTTCCCTCTGGCTCAAAGTTTGGCAGGAGGAATTCCCAGGTGTCTCTAAACCTCTCCTCTTCATCACTATCATTCTGTGGTTGACTGCCTGTTAAGTAGTTGGAATGATATCCAATGTGCACATGACTCTCAATATGTACTCGCAGGCTGGTACCCACACTGATCCTCAGGGAGTCTACAAGTGAAGGGAAGCGTGCCTTACCTTAGTAGCTCTGCCCTGGTGGGATAGCTCCAGCTTCCACTGCCAACTAAACAGGGAGAAAACTTTGTCTTCAAGAATCATGAATTTATGTTAAATAAAGCAGTAATAATAACAATAATAATGAAACTAAACATTTACTAAACACTTAAAGTAGAAAATGAACTAAATTTTAGGTATCAAAACAGCTCTACCTGTTCCCTCAGAAACTCCAGTGATACAATTGTTATTGTTCTGATTCTTAATTACATTCCATTTTTCCTCAGAGGTAGACACATGTCCTAAGGGAACAAGGCCCGATATTCAGTGTCATAACCTCAGACTGAGGGTGTACTGTGTTAAAATGCTGGAAACCAGGGAGTGAAGAGACAGGATAGAGGTTCAAAAATTGCAAAGCACTTCAGTACAGTAGACACTTATTATGAGAAAAGCAAAGTATGACAGAAGAAATTAGAGTTAATTCGGAACCAAATTATGATGCTACTTATAAATCTTTTCAGGCCTTATACTCAAGAACGATTTAAGTCTTAAGTACAAAATTCAGATTCATATTTAAATTGGAGACAGAATACTTTCACTGCAGTTTGGAAAATGACATGGATGGGAGCAAGATTGATTAAGAAAGATCAATTGTCAGATTGTTGCAATTATCTAGGTGACAATAAATTATGGCTTGATCTAAAGCAGAGTTACCCAACCTCAGCACTGTCAATATTTTTGACTAATCCTTTGCCATGGTGAGCTGTCCTGTGCATTGTATAATGTTCAGCAACATCCAGGGCTACTACCTCCCATTCTGATAACCAAAAATGTCTCTAGTATTTGTCAAATGTCCCTTGGGAGCAAATACCTGCTTCTCCCTACCCTCTACTTCTGTTTAAGAACACTGATCTAAGGTAATAGCAAAGTAAATGAATAAAGGAGTGGAGCTGGAGTGATATTTAAAAGCTACTATGGTGGTTCCCTAAAAAATTAAGAGTAGAGTCAGCATATGACCCAGCAATCTGTCTTCTAGGTATCTACACACACAAAAGAATTGAAAACATTTATTTGTAAAGCTCTGTGTAGTCCTGTGTTCATTGCAGCTTTATTCAGAATGTCCAGGACATGGAAATACCAGAGGTGTATTTCAATCAATGATTAGATAAAGTGGATGTGGTACACATATATAGTGGAATACTACTCATCTGTAAGAAAATATATAATACTGCCATTTACAACAAAGTGGATGGATCTCGAGAATATTATATTAAGCAAAATAAACCAGATGGAAAAATTCAAGAACCATATGATTTCACTCATATGTGGGATATAAAAATGAAAGCAGCAAATGAACAAACAAGACAATCAATCAAAACTCAGACACAGAGAAGAATATGGTGGTTACCAGAGGAAAAGAAGGGTAGGAGAAGTAAAGGGATCGAAGATATAGTGACGAAAAGAGGTGTGTCTTTGTGTTGTGTACACACTATGTAGTATACAGATGATGATTACAGAACCGTATTCTTTAAAGTTATATAATTTTATAAACCAATGTCACCCAAATAAATGTAATACAATTTTAAAAATATTAAATTCCAACAAATAAAAGTAAAAACTGCTATCAATAAAATGTCCAATAGAGATATTTTACTATTAGACATAGAGTTTGAAGGAAAAGGAGAAGATATTTGAACTAGAATCAGAAAGTGTATTTATTTTCCTTTCTACTGGGAATAATAAAGGTTTTTAAATAGGGAGGCGATAATATCAGATTTACATACTTGCAAAATAAATGGTGAACTTATACACACATACACATACATATATATGTGAGTTAGAATGTTATTACAGTATTTAATGTGAAATGAAGTGAATTTCAAGTAAAAATGTAATAGTTTAAATGGAAGGAAACCCAATGGTTAAGGTTTTGATGACCTTTTGAAAGAATAACCTAGATGTATATCAAGGACCACTCCAATTTCTTTAGTTTGAACAGCTATGTGTATTTTGTCAACATTAACTATTTCAGGAAATATTAAAGCAGCAGCCAGTTTGGAGAGTTAGGAATCTTAGCTACTCTTCACTAACAATGTCAAGAAACAGTATAATTAGTTTCTTTTAGCAGAGTATATATGATTTTGAGAACATAGTATGGAAAATAAAAAGAAAAGAAAAATACTTAAATATTTTATTAAAAATATGCTTCATTTTTGATATTATGATATGAAGCTTTTTTTAACTACTTAGATTAAATGAAGATAAGCAACAGAAAATATATCTGGGCAGTTGAAGAAGAAGAAATTTGCAGAGTTAGAACAGAATGAAAGTATATGATTATTTTTGACAGCATATTAGAACTGCTCTCATGAGCTCATATAGGGTGCTTCTGCTATAATAAAATATTGCTCTATTAAGGCCTTATTAAGCACTTGACCTTCACTTTTAGTACTTCTAATGCTAATGCAAGATATTGTTTGTCAAAAACCTACATTGTAGCATGCCAATTCACTGTTTTCCCTGTAGGAATAAAAAGACCTAATTTTTTAAAATTATTATTATTAAGTTGGCAAAAACCAAAATAGCATCTTTTATGGAGCATAAGAAAATTCGAAGACTTTACATTTTATTTTCAAAAAAAGTAATTTAGTAAAGATTTAAACTTTAAAGGGTACTTTTATATTTAGCTCAAATTTTATAAAATTTAGATATTCTAATTTTTGGTTATTTCAATCTATCATCATACTTTTAACATAATATTTTTGAAATGTATTTTTCATTTTTTATGTTTAAGAAATAAATTTTTAAAATAAAATAAAAAAGGAGTATCCAGTATTAATTATGGTTACCATTTGTTATACATGTTTTCCTATCTATACTGATATGTAAATCTTTGCCGAACTGTGATCAGTGTGTTACTTCCTTATGTTTATTAACCAATTTTCAGCAAAAAGATTGAAATTGTAATTTGAATTAATAAATATTATTCTATTCAAAGAACTTCTCAAAATTTATTTAACCCATCTTTTTCAGAATGACATGTAGAAGTTGTATCCGATATTTGGATACTACAGACATTTGTCAATATGGCTGTTTTGATATGTGAATTGTGGCTCAGATGTTCAAATCTCTATTATATAGTTCTGGAAGTAAATTCCTAGGTTAAAAGGAATCTTTACTCTGAAGGCTTTATTTTTTAATTTGGGAACAGTGGATGTATTTATTCTTGTACTAGCTGTGCTTGATTTTTCGCATTTTCTTGCATCTTTTACAACATGTCTGTTCAATTGTTTAAAGTGTGAAAATGATACCAACAGAGTCCTGAATTCATTATGAATAAGCATGTACATTATGCCCCATCATCACAAAATCAAATCAAATGAAACACTTGGCACTGAGAGATAATCTATAAATAAGCAGGTCACTCTATATAGTTCTAGGCTCCAAGTTTAATGAAATCCAGACATTTTCCATAAATTGCTAGTTTCCCACTAGACAAGCTCTATCTTTGGTTTTTGCATAGCTCTTATCCGAGGACCTTATCTTTGTGCATATGATGATGACAATGTGAGAATACTGGTATATTTTAACATAAGCAAGGGTATTGTAAAGTTGGTATATTTGATAATTCTGCTGTGCTTCTTCTCCAAAGTTTAGTAATTTTTTTTGCTTTTATATTCTTTAAATGATGACGAGTGCTTTTGAAGCCTGGATTTCTTTTCTAGTTATTTGTTTACTTTTTAAAGGTTTTATTTATCTATTTTTAGACAGAGGGGAGCAGAGGAAGAGAGGAAAACATCAATGTGTGGTTGCCTCTCACATGCCAGCTACCGGGGACCTGACCTGCAAACCAGGCATGTGCCCTGACTGGGAATCGAACCAGTGACCCTTTGGTTCACAGGCTGGCACTCAGTCCACTAAGCCACACCAGCCAGGCTCTTTTCCAGTTATTTAAAAGTAAGCTTATTTTCTCTGATAAATTTTTGATCTCACAGATATTTGCCCGTCTCATAGGTTAGTAAAATGATTTTTTTCAATTTTAAAGATTCTTACCTATCTAATTACTAAGTATATTAACATCTTTTTATAGATTAATTCTCTATTTGTAAAAAGCATTAGAAATGCCTTTTACATATCTTTGTTCCTATTTCAACTGTTTTTTAAACTGTTAATGCCAGATCCTTATACGTTAAATATGATGCTATTTGTCATATATGATGCTGATTTTATTGTTTCATTTTTTTGTCTTTAAAATTATTTTGTGGTCAAATTGATCATTATATTTTCTTGCAATAGTTTGTGCTTTAGAAAGACATTTTAACACTAAAATTTAAAATGTATTAATCTATTTTCTAATATATTTATAATTTTATTTTAACATTTAATTGTTAGTTTATTGGACTTTCAATCTAAGGATAGCTGGGTTCAAACACCATCTTTGTCCATTACTAGTTCAACATTGGACAACTCCATGGATCACCGAGTCCCATTTTCTCATCTTTAAAAAGAGGTAGGTAGTTTCCAGTTCACTGGGTGTTATAGGGATTAAATTAGATAATGTTATGAATGGTTTTATAGACTTCTTGATTATCATACATGCTAAATAAATGTGGGGAAGATTCGTTGATTTGTGTGCATATGTTTTTATATATCATGTATATATAGACTAAAATGTGTATACTTTACTGAAGACATATTTAAAATATAAATTGCCTTGACTAATGTGGCTCAGATGATTAGTGTTGTCCCATAGGCCAAAGGTTACATGTTTGATTACCAGTCAGGGCAAATACTCAGATTGCAGGTCTGATCCCCAGACAGGGTGCAAATGAGAATGTGGCCAATTGATGATTCTCACATTGATGTTTCTCTCTCTCCCTCCCTTACTCTCTCTCTAAAAGCAGTGAACAAATGTCCTCAGTTAAGAATTTAAAAAAAATATAAATTTAATTCTTTGGACAGTCAAAATATACTTACTGTCAAAACATACATGAATATGGCTTGAATGCAATTTCGTTAAAACGTTTGCAGTTCCATTTTGAACAGAATGGCAAATTGGGCACTGCTCATGAACACTGGACGCAGAGCCTTCATGTGCAGGGAAGTTGCTGGAGACTTTGGAGTTTTAAGTGTTTGTTTGCCACAGTTTTTAAGGAATGATACGATGAATAATGAATGATAAACAGTGATGGCAGATAACAAGCAAAGATAAACACAAAAATGATACAAGGCAATGTGCCTGGTCAATACCTTTCCCGTGGTTTCAGATTTAGATTACTTGTAGGCATCTAGGCGTCTGAGCTATCACCAGGAATATCTAAATTGCTTTCTTACAGGTTCTGCTAAGCACTCTCTTTACCTTATCTACTCATTTTAGATGGCACCTCATTGAATTTCCCCTAGCCAATTTACTTTCTGCAAAGTTCACATTTCTCTCACAATGGAGAAATTTCTTTAACTTTACTCTTTTAACTTGAGCTTAATAGCAGGGGGACTTTAGTTAAGTTTCCCTGTCAGCAGAAAGAACAGCACAAATTTTACATTTATGAGATCCATTTTCACTAAATAGCAGAAGGAGAAAGTATTATAACAAAGGCAATATGGGTAATAATTTTCTCTGTGATTTATACAATTACTTGAAGACCTCCCCAAAGAAAACTAATATTTGATCTAATCAAGTTAGCTTTAATTTACATAAAACCATATCATGAGTTATTTCTATGCTTTAGAAAAATGCAAGTTTTAAGTGAAAATAAATCATGGAAATCTATGATTCACACTTATCTGGCACTTAAAATATCTAAGGTGCAAGAGTAATATGATACAAAATTTCTAATTGTATAAGAAATTTATTTAATGAAAGATAATATTAAATTTTAATTATGTTTTTAAAATTACTCTTACATAAGAGGATGAAAAGACTAGCTAAAAACTGAGAGAAAAACATTTGGAAACCACATTTTCTGACAAAGCTTTACTACCTAGAATATATGAAAAATCTCAAAACTCAACAATAAAATAAATTAAAAAAAATCAATTTGAACATAAGCAAAAGAACTGTACAAACATTTCACCAAAGAGGATATACAAATGTCAATTAAGTACATGATAAAATGTCCTACATCTTTTGCCATTAAAGAAGTTCAATTTAAAACCACAGTGAAATATCATTCCATATCTATCAGAATAACTAAAATAAAAAAAAATAGTGTTAATACCAAATCCTGGCTAGAATGCAAAGAAACTGGATTACTCAACTACCACTAGTGGAGATGCAAAATGGTATAGCCACTCTGAAAAACAGTTTGACAGTTTCTTAAAAAAATAAACAAAAAACCCTAAATATGCAGTTGTCATATGACCCAGCAATTGTACTATTGGGTATTTATCCCAGAGAAATAAAAACCTATCTTTACTAAAAACTTTACAGAAATTTTCATAACAATTATTTGTAATAGACAAAAATGTGAAACAACCAAGATGTTCTTCAGTGGGTGAAATTGAAACAAACAGAGGTATATCCATACCGTAGCAGCAAACAGGAAAATCTACTGGTACGCACAACGACCTAAAAGTGTCTCCAGACATGTATGCTGAGTAGGAAAAAACAGGGCAATTCCAAAAGTCTACATACTGTATGCCTCCATTTATATAAAGTTCTTGAAATGAAGAGATTCTAAAAATAGAGAATAGATTAGTAATTGCCAAGGATTAAGGAGGGGATGGGCTTTAAATGAAGTGGGTGTGGCTACAAAAGTGCAACTCTAAGGATCTCTGTGCGGTCTTGATTGTGTCTGTTAATATCCTGATTATGACACTGTATTATACTTTTGGAAACTGTTGATATTGGGGGAAAATGAGTGAAAGATACATGTGCATTTTTTAGAAATTATATATGAGCCTACAATATCTAAAAATAAAAAAGTATTTAATTTTAGAAATTGCAATTACATAGCACATTTTATATAAGTGTCCATCTTTAGTTGTCTAAATAGAAAAGTAGAAATTAAAAAATTATCAAGAATATCACCTAAAAATAAAAAGAAGAATATCATAATGAATCTTCTTCTAGACTTTCTCCAAACACACACACACAAACCAGTGTTCAATATTCATTCCACTCCTTCAAATTTGCATCTCTTTTTTCATTGAACATTATAAGATTTTTTTGTCATTTCTTCATTTAAAAATATTTATTAAGCAAATACAATTTGCCACAATAGTACATACTTATGTTGTAACAAAATTTTAGAACAGTAATTGATGTTATTTTCTGGAATGTATATTTGATTGAGAAGAGAGACAGTGAACATAAATAATTGGACAAATACCTAAAATATGTATTTGTGTGCATTTGTATGGATGCAATTATAATAATAAAGATAATTATTCATAAAAGGTAATCTATAATTAAATCAGATAGTTACTAAAACAAGGTGGTTATCGGTGATATTTTACAGGCGACATTTAGACTGGGCTTTCAAAGATAAACAGCAACCTTCTGTGGGTGTCACACATTAGTGACTTAAGCACAAGTTAAAAGCACGAAGGTGCTAGATGGCGGGGCTTTATTTTGGAGAAACAATAAAAGATGATGATTCCAGAATCCAGTTTTGAAAGGAGAAGACATAAGAGGGTGTCATTGGGCAGAAATCAAATCATTCAGGATTTCATTTTCTGTTAAGACTGAATGAAGCACATGAATTTGAGCAGCTTTTTACTCCTTTTGACCAACAGAATACAGCAGAGGTGTTGTTGTCCCATTCCGGGTCTGGTCCTTAGGAATCTTAGCCTCCCAGTCTCACTCATGAAGCCAGTTGATATGTCAGAAGTTCAACTACTTTCAGAGCACAACAGTGTGAGGAAGCCCAGACTAACCAGATGGAAAGGACATGCGAAGGAATACGGAAACATGAGACACGAGAGTGAAACTGTCTGGGATGTTTCAGGCCAGCTGAGCCACCTGCTGAACACAGCTAACTGAAGACTCCCAGCGAATACCACGTGAAGCGTAAGGATCCAAATAGTCCCTGCCCAACTTTCCGACAAACTGGAATGTGAAAACTAATAACATCATTATTTTGTACTCCTAAGTGGTTAGTTACACAGCAATGATTCATCAATAAACTTATGTTGCAATACAATATTATATAATAGCATAAAATAAAATAGTATTATATGATATCACATATTATAATGTAATATAATTTCAGGTAATGAGATTATTTGTTCAACTAAGCAAATATGATTTGATGGCCTCTCCAAAGTTGTCATGAACATAATATTGAATTATAAATGAATACATTGAACATTAATTGAGTGAAGTTAACTATGCTGCCTTATTCCCACTTCTGAGCAAGTAACTATTGATGAGTTTGCTGTTAATAAATATCACTTCTGAGCAACAACATTACTGTTGTTTCCTGTTAATAAATCTCTTTAACCCCTGGCTTCAGAACTATTTTAACATTTACTATTACAGTGTTAAATTGAAAATCTAAGTTTGAAGATTTGTGAAATTGTGCTTGTAAATTTATAAAGAAAATCTAAACAAGAACTTTTTGAAGCATGGGGCAGTTTATATTCTCAGTTGGAATACAGACTATTATTTTTTCTGTAATATTGTGTTTTGAGAATAATAGGAAAACTAGTTATAACTCTGGTGTTCTCTCTTATTCTTCAGTGATATATTCTTCATATTTGATAAACATAACAATATATGTAAACTGATTTTTTCAAATATCCATGTTCTCTTAAGACTTGTCTTTCAGATATATATTATAAACACATCACACACAAATAATACTTACATAGTAAATAAAAGTTATATTAGTATTTTCCACAACTTTTAATATATTGTTATATATTGTCCATTTTATTCTTAATAAATATTGATATGTGTGCAGAGATAACTAACCCAAGTTAAATGTATCCTAAATTCACATTAGTCATATTTTTAAACTGTATTAAATATGCACTGCTACTTTTTAGTCAGTTAATTTATGTGATATAATTACACAAAGATACAAAATATAAACAATTATTCAAGCTTTATAATTTCACAAAAAATGATTTAAAATAATGTCAAAATGCCCAGTGGTAAAATAAAGTATAACTAGACAACTTATATAATTAAGACATTTGTAATTGGAATTTTATGCTATATAAAATATATTACTTTCCACTTAATGTACCTTGTATTAATACTTTGCTTAAATAGCTATTGATTATATTAGTTTCATTTCATTATCTGACATTTGCTCTCATTTGTATGCAGTTCTGTCTAGTGCTACCCGAGAAGTCATCACTAAAATACAGTATGCTTTATCCTGCCTTCACTAGTCCATAAGCTTTACTGACACCAGAAATACAAGTTACTAATCTCTTGGAAGATACTCAAATGATCCCACTTCCTCAAGCTGACAGAATCTCTATCCTAGAAACAGTAGAAGTTGTTTATTTCTATGCATACTTAGATGTCTAGAAGAGGAAGACCCCTTCTGCCTGTGATTCCATTACTCTCCACAACCTGTGGAATTTATACCCAGTTTCGGGGTCTCCTCAAATGTTAGACCACATGACAAGTCTGCCAAAGGCCCTTCAGTCATTTGATTTGAAGTCGCTCCATTTATTTTGCATGTTTCTTCTATAACAATATAATTGTGTTCTTATAATTATATGTACAAATATAAATTACATACATAATATATGCAAACATATAATACACAATAATTATAAACAATATAAATAGAAGCACCGCTATAAACAAAGTGCTATATTATAACAATATAGTCAGTATAGTACAAAGCCCCAAATCCTTCTGAATAAAGACAGTACATTGGCCCTAACACCATATTCCTGCAAAGTAAAGAAAGCAGTGTTTTTAAAGTCATAAAAAGGAGAGCGTGCCCATGACTTGTGCAGAAAACTAGCATTCCCTTTACCTTGCCCCCTTGCTAACAGGGACCTAAGTAAAGAGGAACTCTGAGCTCCACCTAGTGTTTGTAGCGTTTCCCTCATCACCGCCCCATCTTAATCTTATCTCAATCTCAATTATTTTCATTCTCAAGTTGCCATTCCTCAGCTTGACCCTGAACAGTAAATGTGGAGCAGAGCTTCATCCTCGGTCTTATGTTTTTCTCGATTTATATGTAAATCCTAGGGGATCTTATTTACATCTTAAAACTTCCGCTACTGTTTATATGGTGGTGATCTAGAGAAATAAATTTTCCTGAAATTGTTTAATTCTATGCAAATTTAGTTTTCTAGAAGACGAAGACCCCTTCCACCTGTGATTCCATTTGTCTCCACAGCCTCTAGAATCCATACCCACTCTCAGGGTCGCCTCAGATGTTTTACCCAGAGCCGTATTTCTCAGTTCTGCTTACTTGTTATTGACATTTGAATGACTTAAACAAACCTTAAGCTCGATGTCTAAAATGGGCTTTATCTTTACTTCCAATCATTCTTAATTCCCCTTTTTCTTTAATTTTCTCTCTACCTAGGTGTACTGCTATCTACATCATGAATGCTAGGCCTCAAGGATTCGTCCTTGGTGGTTTTCCCATCTCATTTTCTCCTTTAGTCTTTGAAATCTAGCATGTTTAAAATCTCCTGCGCCCTTTTTCTGTTTCCAATACAATCACATTGTCATTTAAACATGACAACTTTATAAATGTCCACGTTAATTCTCTGACTGTTAATTACACTTATTTTCTTGCTTTTAATTTTGGTTCAACATTTTTCATCGAGCACTTGCCTGAGTAATCTATGTAAAATGCAACACTGGTCTTAATTACACTTCCAAATAAAATATGTTCATAGTTCGTGAGAAAATTTTAACCTCCCTAATCTAAGTCACAAAACCACTCATGGTATAAACTTCATCTATCCATCTGCCTTGATTTCTCTGTGCTTTATAGAGAGCCTGCAGCATATTATGTGCTCAATAAATGCAGAAAGAGTTCTTGCCTTGTTTTTTTGCAAGAATCAGAAAGCACACATTTTCACAGTTTTTCATTTTGTTTTTTTTGATATTTCAAATATTCACTTAAAATTAACAAGGAAATTTATGTCAAAATGACAAATACCTGTTTTAACTTCCTAAATGAAGTGACCTAAAATATACATGTAATATTATGTAAATGCAAATAGTATTTTCTTATAAAAACTTAATATAAAATAAGTTTCATTAGCAAATTTAAAAAATTGAAAGAGAGACTCCTGCCTAGAGGCCATGGGCCATGTGGTCCATGAAGAGAATAGGCAAAAACACTACGTGAGTCAGAGCAGGGGCTAGAGAGAGTTTCTTTGTTCCCCTCAGTTTATATTAGTTTGATTGTGGGATGGACCAATTGCTTTCTCAAAATGAACAATCAACTTCCCAAACTTTTATGCACTTTGGTTGCGTGAGACAACCTCTAAAAAATCCTATTTTTCCTGAGGCTAGACTGATAACACTGTTTGGTCTAACACCTCCCCTGTGACACTTTGACCTGTATGGTGCATGTGCCTACCTTCCCCTGGTCCCCCTCCCCCATCTGGTACTGGACTGGAGGCGGGGGAAAGGTTTATTGCAATGTCAGCATAAGAGCCTCCCCTGCCACCCCCTTGGCTGAGAAGGGAGACTCCCTGGTACTCTGTCAGCCTTGCATGAGGGCAGAATATCTGCAAAGCATGAACTCAGTTTCCTGGGCAACGTGCTCTCATACCCCGCAGAAGTACAACCTGGCACTGTGCTGGGAAACTCCATATCCTCTCCATGGCCAAGATTAATGGAGTCATTTTCTGACTGGCTGCACACACTTAGTATTCGACCTCTGATCTCTGTTTACTGGTGGCAGTCATACAAAAGCATAGCACACAAACAATTACGATTATAATCTAAACCATCTAGTTTGTGTAAGTGCACTCTATGATATTTACACAAAGACAAAATCACCTAAGGGCACATTTCTCAGAATGTATCCTGGTTTTTAAGCAGCACAAGACTGTAACCTGCATGTCTTATGATACCTTATCATATCCAAGTCAGTACTGTTAATTAAAATAAAGCCCATTGCCCCCCCCAAATTTTATCATTTCCACTTTTAAATATGACTGTTAATTCCGCCTGGAATCCTTTATCAAGAGTTTTTTCTATGCTAAAATTAAAACTTTTATTTTCTTGATATGAGATACAGATAACATAAAATGCATATATGAACAGTGGATAACAAGTTTTTTGTGGTATCATGAGGACAAGAATTTCCTGAGAGACACAGAGGAGGATGGGAAATTTTATTGATGGTATAAAATTAAGATGGTTCCCCTCCTGACTTCTCAATATACCATCTCTATCTATCTCGCCATGGAAAAAGTACAATCTTGTCTTCAGTAGGGCTAATGTAAAGGCTATTGCCCAGTTGCTGTCCATATTAAAGTACAGCCCAGTCCAGCATCTGGCTAGCCTAGTGCGTGCTTCCAGCTGCAGTCCATTGCTGTGCTGCTGTCTTCAGGCTCCCTCCTGGAGCCTGTGTGTGGAGTCTGCATGGTCATGGACCAAGTGGCTGCCAAGGCCACATGGTTAAGGAGAGAGGATGTGCAAGTGCACCATGCAATTCTAGGTCATGAGAGAGAGAGAGAAACTTTCTGTTCTCCTGGGATTATAACCAAGAGCTTGAGTTTGAGATGGACTAGGTGCTTTTTCAAAATGACCAATCAATTTCCCAAGTTTTCTGGGGATTTCAATGGGCCTACTCCCTAGTTATACTGACAGGCCTCTTTGATCGAGCACCTCCCCTAGTGCTCCCCCAACAATCCGGTACTGGAACGGGGAGGGCGGTGTATCAATCCCCTTGGCAGAGCAAGGCTGTGATACCCTGGTATGTCAAGTTGTAGCTTTCTGGCCAGCAATCAGGCTTTTGCTCCCCAGTTTATTAAACTCAATGCCTAATTTTGCTTCCCTTTCTCATTAATAATTAGCTAAATGTCGATGGTAACAAATTGACAAATTATATTGATATATTGTGATCAAGAATGTGAGCATTTACAGATACATGTGAGGAATTTTTGTAAATGCTCAGCCCTCAGACCTTAGCCCTCAAACCTTCCAGACAGCATCATTAAAAAATGTTATCAACCACTCAGCCCAGTCATTGTTTCCATAATAATTTTATGGTGAAATTATTGGTCAAAATGATTATCACCAGAATCTGAATATTATAAAGATTTTCTAGAACAATGACTATAAATAAAATTTTTGATCTACTGAGTATTAATAATAAATATAGCAAACACAAAAATTCTACATTATAAGTTTTATTTGTTGAACATTTCTTCTAGTTAATGTCCAAAAGCACATTTCTCTTGAAATAGCAAACTGCAACAAATTGTAGGCCTTACTTTTCAATTTAAAAGGACAATGGTAGATTCCATATTGTTTCTTTATCACTTTTATTGGAAAAATTGATATAAGATCATAAAAATTATAGTATATAGAAATTAATATGTTTTAATGAGAAAGGAAAAGAATTTAGAGTTGTTAATGTTAATAATTTTATGTTAGACCCCTGTTATATTATTTTAATTGATTAATGAAGTATTTCTTAATAGTTTTAATTTAAAATATGAAATTTTATCAGGGGAGAAAAAAATTCAAGTGAGTACTCCCAATCATTCAGCAAGAGAAACAAGAAAAATAATTATTCTAAGAAGCTAAGTACTATAAAAAATGCATGACATAAATATTGCAAGCAGTCAATTTACTTCCCAGGGATTTTACTTTTTAATCTCAGGTTAAATTTTAAAATACCAGAGGAACAATTACTTGGGACAGGAAATATGTTTTTTTCATGAAAAATGAACATAAAATGTTATAAAAAGAGGTACAATGTGCAATTGTGTTTAATGATAATCTGGTTCTACTTTCCTAAATTAAATTTCATCTAATTCTTCATTTGTTACTAATTTTTCCTGTTCCAGAAGTAAAGAGCAAATTTTATTGCTGTGAACTCTGGCTAATCATTTTCTACATCACTATTTAATAATGAGCATAGTGAGGGAGAAATAATGAACCTATGAAATCAGAAGAACAAAATTTAAAAATTCCAGAGGTTCAAAAGCTGAAGAAAATAATTTTGAAAAATAAAAAAAAATAACTGAAACTCATAGAGTAAAAATTTCTGAAACATTTCTCAGGATTCTCTAAGTCGATGAAAGAGTGCACACCAAAAACAAATGTCATACAAAGTAAAATAAGAAAGTATAAAGAGTAACTGGAGAAAACTGTTTGATGTTTTGGCAATAAAAGTGAGACATGTAGAATGACCTTCAGAGAGAAATGCGTGGATGTTATTGTTTTTGGTAATGTGGTTTTGTTTTTAAATATAATAGTTGGTTTAGACTGTTAAAACACCAATAAAAGTAACCAGTGGTAATAGAAAAGAAGTAAAAATAGGAGATTATTTAATTATTATACTAGGTTCTATGAAGAGATGGGTGTGAGGTAATCCAAAAAGTAATGTTGGAGACAGTGGCCATATAGATTTATTTTTTATAATGTGAAAGAAAGGAAAAGAAATACATGGATGACAATGAAGGTTGGTAAAGTAGTAAGAATTTGAAAGTGTTATTTTGAAAATATCTTATTATTTTGTTGAGGAAGAAGGATAATCATTGTCTTGGGAAGAAGAGACATAGTTCAAGAAGATAAAAATATTTCAAGATAATAGAAATAATTAGAATTTAGGTAATGAAACAAACTTAGGTGATGTCTAGCACCCACCTACAAAGAATGAGAACAGACCATTTAAGAATTCTCTCATTGCTCACCAGTAACCTATGTACTGCCATAGGAAGGTAACTGAGCTGAGTAAATTCTACACGGAGGTCAAAATCTGGATCGAGGCTTTCTAGTCAGTTAATACATCCTGCTCTGTTGACAATATGACATAGTATAATTAGAATTTTTTCTTTTTAAAAATTATTTTGTTGCTGTTCAATTACAGTTGTCTGCATTTTGCCCCCACCCCAGCCAAACCCAAGTAGTTCAATGATGGCACATATTTAGATGAATCTAGTGTTCTTGGTATGAAAATTCACTCTTAATCTATGGTCTCTAATGAAATACATGGTTATCCTAACTGGATGTTTCATTACTATGCTCATATAACTAGAGCATATTGCACTGAGAACTTAATCCTTCTTTTCTCTCCTTCAATGGTACTCTAGATCATTGATGAACTAGCTTCTCCTGATAAGAGAAGTAATTGGTTCAGAGCAGGAGATGTTGCACATGTATTAATATTCCATGTTACAATGATGTTCTTTATATTTCCATATAAAAATGATATAAATTGAAAAATAAATAAATAAGCAAAAAGTAAGATGCTTATTCTTATAGGGAAAAAGTACACATTTGAATAAGCTGGACCAGCAGAAGAAAAGATTAAATGAGTGTACCAGTGTAATAATTCTTTTTCTTTGCCGTTGCTAACTATATAGATTACCTACTGAAGTCATCCAACTTACTGAGAAAATTTTGGAGATTGGTGGACTTTTTGGCAATTAATTTATTCTCTGCCTCAATAAATTAAGACAAGTGAGAGAAATCGATATGCCAGGGCAAACATCTTTTTAATTGGTGGTATATTTAGGATCTTATGTTAAATTTTTAAGCAGAAAATAAATATGTTCTGTTTTCAATCGTCACTTGAAATGGTACTAAAAAAATTATGCCAGTGGAATTTGCCCAAACTCAACATACAATCTTTGTTACTTGTAAATTTCAGATTGTGAAGAATAAGCAAGTGGAAATACAAACTAGAATTTAGTGAAATATTTGAGGAATTAAGACTTTTAAAAAGGATACCAAATCACATAAATGCCAAAATATCACTTGAATTAATAATACCTGTATATTTTTAGAAATTTTAATAACTTCTTTATTCTTTCATTTTCATTCGACCCCTTTTCATTTATTGTCAATATAATTACAATAGAATTTTTGCCTTAGATTCTAAAATACAAAAAAATTGTTAAATACTTTAAAGATGTTATTCAAGAAACAGATTCGCATCAACTTCAGTAAAGTTTTATATTTAGGCTTACTAATGGAGTTGCTGGTAGGAAACTATGTTCATCTATTACAATGTCATAAATAAGGCTTGATGATACTTGCCTAAGTTCTTGTTAACATATTTTTAGGATATTCAAATTTATACTTAAAAAGACGAAAATGTTTTTTTCAGAGGAGGGGAAGAACGTGAAGACTGTTCTTTGCAAGTCAGTAATGTGAACACCTTGCAAATTCCTAAATTACACAAGCACAAGGATTAGAAATAAATCAGGGGAGGTAGTATTTCCATTACTCAAAGCCTTCATAAGATCAGGTTTGAAATATTGTGTCCAATTTTAGACTCTAATGGAGAACAGTGATTCAAATTCTTAAAAGTATAGAGGAGAACTATAAGATTTATCTGGTGATTAAGAAGTCTACTTTATAAGGAAAGGTTTCAAGAAATGAACCTGTTCCAAGAAAAATATGATAAACATATTTAATCATGAACACAAAGTGAAATAAAACTTAGGTAAAATATTGAAAAATATCTAACTGAGAAATGAACATTCTAATTAAAGTTTAGTGTATATGTATATATATCTAACAAAAATGAAACCATTTCTCAAGTTTTTGTTTTATAAATTTCAAAAAATATTTTTCAAAAGATTTTTCCACTGACTCTTACTTGTGAGAATCACATAAATTAAAACACTTTTAATTTTATGAACTAAAATGGTAAAATTATACAAAATGATGTAAGAACATAAGCAATATCATATATAATATAAATATAGATGTTTTGATATTTAAAGAGTTTTTACAAAATTAGCACTATAATAAACAATAAGTAACATTCGCATAGCCACACAAAATACCAAGATTGATATTTAAAAGTTAAACAATATAAGTTTTCTAGAATTAAGGCTGAAAACAAACAAATTCTGAACAGCAAAATGCTGTAGGTGAGGACGAATCTTAATAAAGACTGATTAAAAGAGAAAATCAAGCAGAAATTTAATAACATGTATGCCTCGTACACATGAGAGACGAGAAAACACAGTAACACCTGAAACAGCCAAGACCTCACCTGAAATCCCATCTTCAGCTAAAGACAAAGGACTTGGGGGTGGAGAACCACTCTGGGGAGATTTTCATGTAAAACACTGTAAAAAGAGTGTGAGATTGTTAGGAAGATTTAACTTTTTGCCTTCTTCACTGGGATACCCTTACTAATGAAGATTCTCTTGCAAACATAAATCTCTCTTACAAAAGGTTAACTTGTACTCGAGTTTTCAGGGCTTCTCCCAAGTCTGCAGTTTTTCAAAGAAACACACACTTCATATTTGACCAGAATAACACAACTAAATTTTTAAATATAGAAAACCACTAGGAGGAACTTCAGCTGTGAATAAATATATATAATAGAATATAAATGATAGAGAATTTAAAGCAAATGTGGAAAATGAGACACAAAACCAAAATTTTTTCCATGGAATGATATGACTTTATATACATTAAACAAATATCTTACAGAAGTTGGAATGTATTAAAATTTTAAAAACATACATAGGATGGTCAACATTTCAATATATAATAAATAAGATATTCATTATTTGACATATTAATATCAGAGTCACCAAAATTAAAATAGTAAAATTATATACAATTGTCCTGGCATTGAAGGGGTTTGAAACAGGCCTCAGAGCCAAGATGTGTGACTTTGGAATGTGGACTATTTTGAACTGAAGGCGATCAAGACCTCTCACGCTCAGGAGAAACTTCTGTCCCTTCCTAAACTACTGAGAAGAATCTAAATTGGTGCTGTGCCCATAATAAGAGTTATTACTAGAAGTAACTTTTTATGACCTGTCTATAGGGCAGATCAAACATCAAGTCACTGAGCATTTGTTTTCCTGTCATCCTCCAAATGACCACCCTTCACTCTGAAGCCCCAAGGCATGTTCCTCATTCTTTGGCTCAGGAGGCCATACATACCACACTTTATCTTTCTGTCCCTGGATCTAACATGTATGTGGGGTCTTAGACTCTAATTTTATGTGCACTTCCCATACATGTGTATATAATTAAATTTGGTTATTTTCTCTGGTTACTTTGTCTTATGGCAATTTATTAGACCAGCCATAAGAACCTAAAAAGGTAGAGAAAAATTTATTCCTCCCCAAAGTATAATCACAGACTGTAAAAAAGGATAAAAAGATGCAGGGTGTGCTCTGATGTAGGTCTTCAGTATCTCTCCATTAAAGGGGATAATAAAGCATAATTATTGTGTTTAAAGGAACATTTCTTGCCTGGATTTTATCTTGAGAAGACGGCTCTGGTCCTTTTGCATGTGTTTTTACCTCCAGCACATCACTAATCATTGTCCTTGCACAGGGCTGCTTAAAGATTGCCTTTAAGTGTTAGTATATGTTTTTGAATTATTTTGTAGTGATTATACTCTTCAAATTGGTATCTGTTTATTAGATAAAGAAAGTGGTCAATTGATGACAAATCTTTACCTCTTAAACCCTGAGGATTCAATTCCTTTGTTCTTTCTGATGGCTGTGTTCTGTCTATGACAGTAGTATTTTCTCTTGTTGTTTACTGTAAGAATTTTCTGAATGACAAGGTCATCCTCTACTTAGAGAATAAACTGAGATAAATGCACCATAATATTATCTGTGGGAGCCATATACCTTTATATGGATTAAATAATGGAAATCACAGTTACTCTTTATTTTATGTAGGTAAAAGGAACATAGAAAATTCTCAATGAATATATTATTTTTAGTACTACTACTACTATTTGTCAGTAGTGTTGTGCTAAAAAATGTTGGGTGATGTATTCTATTTAGAAAATAAATCCTTCTACAGTAGATTTCATACATTTCTGGTTTTAAAAATGACGTAGATAATTTAGAAACCATATTCTTCTCACTCACTTGTTATTATGATACATGTAAATCTCCTCTTCAGTTCATTTTCCCACTTCTACCATTACCTTCCAAATGTAGGTGCTGTAAAAGATTTAAATGTGTTTATAACTAATATGTGTCTTCTCAAAGAAAACCAATGTCCATCTGCAGGTCTGTAGTTATGCAAATAATATTAAGGATTACTGTTATTTGTGTTGTTTTTCTCGCTCAACACCTTCAGCTCTGTGCTGCTGTGTATCTGTTGCAGATCATTGTTGCATTGCCTCCACTTCATGAATTCAGTATGAATCCAGCGCACATCACCTGACCGTTCCCTCGCTAATGGGCACATAGTTGTCACCAGAAACATCGAAAATACCTTCTTGACTGGTAATGCCCTTCTTTTATCAGAAAATTTTATTTGGATAAAATTCAGTTTATCGATTTTCACCTTATAAGGTCCGTGCTTTTGGTAATAAATTTTCCATACCTTTACTGTATAAATATTTTCTCCTGCATATTTTTATTCTTCTTTGAATCCTCCATCATATACAGTTCAAAACCAAGGCCCAGACTTATTGTTTTTCTATACAGAAATTCAGTTTTTCCCATCTCCATCTGCTAAACAATCTGGCATTTCTGTCTGTGTAGCACCATTATCATATATCAAGTACATGTACATGGGATTGCTTCTCACTATTCTATTTTTTTGCATTGATCTGAGGCCTGTCCTTTCAAGAAACAGACTGGTTTTATTCCTATAATATTTTAACATGAGACTTTATATTTAAACAATCCTTGTTCTGTAATTTTTATCAAAGTTAAATGACTATTCCTAACTTTGATTAGAAATAGCTATCTCTATCCTATATAAATATTAGAATGGATATGGAATTCCTTTAAAAAGACTGATATCTTTCTATGGGAGTTTCTAATTGTGGAAGTATAGTTGTGAAAATAATTACCATTGCAGAGTTATGTACCAGGAAGAAACATTGTATAATGATCAAGTTAATTCAAATATTTTATGTATTTTAAGAAGGTTTTCAATTTTATCTATTGATGTATATTCCATGCTTTTTAAGTGATCATTATATACTTGTGCTTTGCCTTAATAGTGAGAAAATGTTTACTAGTTCAGAACTGTTGAAATAGGGAAACATAGTTACTCTAAGCTTAAGTTTAAACATTACATGTGTAAGAATTTAGTCAGACTTGCTGACATTGGTTAAAAGATTTTTGTTCTCTCATTCTATCATATTTTTAAAGGAAGGATCACATAATCCATATATATAATGGCATTTTTTCTTCTTCTCTCTTATTTACATATGTAATGCTTTAAAAAAAATAGCCATGGCTATGGCCTCCAAGTACTGAAGTAAAATTCAGACACAATTGTGGGCATCATTATGATGTATTTATTCTTAAAGATAATACATTAAAAGATTTTCCATCAGGTATGAAAGCATTTTTATTTTATTCTTTTTTATCTGAGAGTTCTTTTTTTTTAAGACACTAACAGTGCTGAATTATGTAATTACAAAAATCTCTTGACTTAAGTGTAAAACTTTTTGTTTTATTAATAGGGTGGATTGCACTGCTAGGTATTCTAAATTGTAACTATTCTAACCTTTACAAGATAGGCAACATTTGATTATAATTTTTTAAATAAAGTTTCAAATAGCTGACATTTTCTTCATATATTTTAAATGTATGTTAATACATAAATAGTAGGTGTAATGTTTTCTATGATGGCATTATTTCTATCAAGAATATGTTAGCCTCATAAGAGTTAAGCATTTTTCTCATTTTATCTAATTCCTGATGCAACTTGTACAAAATAGGAATTGTCAGTTACTTCAAATAATTGGTAAAATAATCTGTGAGCTATTTGAGATGTAGGAATTTGGGGTAGGCAATAAGTTTCTTCTTAGTGTAGCCATATTTGAAATGTCTGTCCATTCAGTGTTTTCATATTTTCTTCATACACAGAAGAGTTTATTATTATTTTACTAGTTCCAGGAGATGTTCTAATCACATTGCAAACATTATGTTATTTAATGTTTGCATTAAATAACCTTCCCAATAATAAATATTTTTATTGTCAAAGTGATTAATCAGCTTGGCCAGGTCACATAGCTAGTAAAATCGTCACACAGCTAGTCAGCATTTGAACTCAGAGGTCCATGATAATTCACTGTAGCCATTACCCTAAAATTCACCTTCTTAAAAAGTACATTTTACAAGTTTATGAAACATTTATTTATTCACAGTCTTGGCCTCAACATCCAATTATACTTTTATGTATAGATTACCTCTCGGTTATCCTTTAGAACCACTCATTTCCTCCGCATCTACCACATCTCTCTTCTTATCTTGTGCATGTGGATATCACAGAACGACCGCTGTAGATGAGGAGATAGTTCGGCACAAGCATAGTCTGTAACATACTGAGTACCAATGTAAGGAACTAAATTTTTTTTGGAAGAGAATTACTTAAAGAAGATGAGAGGCTTAAATGGCCATTTGATAGCCCTTAGGCTCTTACCTTAAGCTAGAGCCTCCTGTCTAGAGATGTGAACTGTAGAACCCGACAAGAAATGGAGAGACTGGGGTTAACCAGGGTCAAGCAGAGCTCCCACCACTACTACACACTTACACAGAGTCAGCTAACCTACTGGCTTGTCAATTTTTAATACTGTATTAGGAACATTTACTTTTATAACCATTCAAACCAATGCTTCTTTTGAAGTTCAGCTAACATCTGGAGGTTTATCTCCAATAATAAGAAACCTGTACCTATTGTACACCTGAAGGACGTTAAATAATAAATGGAAGTTTTGTTCTATTTCCACTGTCTTATACCATTCCTCCAGTACTTTTCTGTCTTAAACCGTGAAATAAAGTCAGCCAAATTCTTCAATTCATAATAACATCATAGTATTTTAGTCAGTAACAGAACTTTACACTTTTGTTTTCTTTAAATTTTCAAAGAGACAACAACAGAACAATAGTATCTGAGAGTGAAATAAGTACTAAGTGGACATGTACAATGTTAAACATGTCTTCATTTTCTACACATGCACAATGATTTACTGAATTTTTGGATGCTGGAGCTGGTGGTGGTTCTGCATATGGAGCAGGGGTTATGCTTTAAATACATCACATTGTTACCAAACACAGGCACTCAAGTGAAAAAGCTCTGTACTTAAATATTTGGTGTAGTAGTGCCCAAATAATATATGTCTTAAGAGGCATAGGCACATTTGAGCACTACATATGAACTGCTAGTGTTCTAAATTCGTTGTATGCAGTGATTTTTTTCTCTTCAACATAAATTCCATGTGATACATGGTGTTACTACACCCACTTTACAGATGAGAAAACTGAAGTTCATGGAACACAAGCATTGTTCAAGACCACACAATCACATGAGGAGCCAGGATTGGACTAGACAGATTAACTCCACAATGTGTTGTCACATTTATATTGCTCTTAGTATTCTGATGGGATAGGGTGAGCATTTGACAAAATTATCTTTCAGAAAAATATTTCATAGCAAAATTATGAATGATATTCTTAGTGAAAACAGAAGCAATTTCAGAGGTTATTTGTATGACATTCTTCAAGTTTTGTTACCAAATTATTTTTTAATAAAGCATCTATTATAGATGCCTACATCTTTTTTCTGAATTAATCAAAATAAGCTTGAGTGCTAATAATGCAATGTATGCAAACAAGTTTCATCCATACAAAATTTCACAATCTAACTCATCTATCAATTCAATTATTCAGCAGCTGCCATGCACCAGATAGGTGCTGTCCACTGGGACTCAAAGTGGATCCGAAACAGACGCTTCCATCCTTTTAGAACTAAGTGGAGGGAAGGATATCAATCAATACTTATGCCAGAAGAAATAAGTTTGTGACTAAAATATTATAAGAAAAAAAAGAGTCTGAGAACATAAAATAGATATCTCTCCTAAGAAGTCAAGTAAAATTTCTTAACAGATTAGAAAATTTCCTGAATTAAAAAGAAGAACATCTGGCCATATTCATTAATCACTCTAATCTAAGTGTTGGTTAAGTGTGATCTATGATAATCTATGAAAATTATAATTATACATCTATATACACCATTATTGATTATTTTTGAACAGTCGACTTCTAGTCACCTCAAAATATAGAGAATCTCTTCTCTCTCTCTCTCTCTATATATATATATATAGATAGATAGATAGATAGATAGATAGATAGATAGATATGTATATCTCTGTATGTGTAAAAAAGTTACAAAACTAATATGAACTTTAATCTTATTGTAACTGGACTTAGCCATTTGTATAAATTAAAAAAAACAAAATTGGAGACCAAGTGTGTTCAAAAATATTAAGGGTCATCTATGTTTCATAAATAACTTTGGTAAATTAAAAAATTTCATAAAAATGTGCAAAGTTTCTTTTCTATTCAATAATTACAGAAAGTGAAAAATCAATTTTGACTGCTGTTGTTATGACAACATAGAAATAAGCCACCATATCTATTGGCTCTGGAAAGAACTCCACCTAAAAAAAGATGAATAAATACACAAGAAAACAAACATTTCCAAGATAACCCAAGAGACTTAATTTTTAAAGGCTATATAATTGCATGAAAAATGCTTTTTAATAAAAGTGAATATAATATGTTCAAAACAAGTAATTGTTTTCAAAATAAAAAAGCAGAAAGCTTTTCACAAATACTACAACTTTTTGCAAAGCTTTTCACAAATACTACAAATTTTGCAAAATTCTAGAAAATGCAGTGTTTTAATGATATAAATATTTGTTTTGGTTAACTGTGTACTTTTAGAAAAATCTTTCAAAAATATGATGAAAATTAAGATCATAAAACATTATTGTTATCCAAATGATAGATTACTAAATCCAAAATTATTTTACAGATGTGTATGTTGTTATGTAATGTTTGTTAGGTCATATCCATGGCAGCATACTACAGATTTGCCGATTACCTTAGGTGTATTTCAGTAATGTTAAAATTAGGTATCTCTTTGAACTTTCTAAAAAGAAATGATATATAATTCCAGAAGTAAAATTATATTGGCCTTTTGTAACTTCAAAATTCCACAAAATATTAATAATAATACTAGTATTTATTGTGCATTCTGTGAAGCTTTAAATATGCACTTATTTAAAAGTTTTATGCATAGTAATTGATTTAAAATTCAAAATGACCATATGAGATAGATACTATTTTTATCCTAAATTTACAATGAACAACTTGAAGAAAAAAAGGTTTAATTTGTTTAATTTAGGCCACACAACTCGTAATGGTGGAGTAAGGGTTTGTACCAAGGGTTTGAACTTGCACTTTTGCTTACTGAAAGACTGAGTTTCTATATTCATCTAATTAAATGGCAAAAGATAAGGTGCAAGTACACATAAGTTTTATTGGCAAACTCTTCATTTGTTATTAATAAAAATATAATAATAATATAGCTTATGTTTATTGATATTTTGATCAGACTGTAATTGGCAGTTTTTTACTTATTAATCAAACGTATGTTATAAAAGATGTACGTTTACAATGTTTCTCCAAAGCATATACCATATTATTGTGATCACCTAGTAGAATAAAAATATTTTAATAGCTCACATTAGTATTTCTATTTTATGATTTAACTTTAAATTTATATCCAAATACATTGATTTGACTTTTAGATGATGCAAGTGTAAATCCATCTGTTAAAGACAGGAGAGGTCCAAATTGTCTATTTCTGTAACATGGCTACAGTGATTTAGTGATTGGCAAACACAGCATTTTTGACGCTAAAACTGAGTTTGTCACTTGTCACTTCATTTAGCTGATTTGGTGAGAACAGTATTAATTAGGAATATGTTGTTCAAACAAAGCTTTGGGTTAAAGCCTTGATACTCATACGATTCAACATAGATACTGCACAAAAAAGTTTTAAACCTTGAATAGGACACATTAAATATGAACACAACCTAATACAAGTTAGAAAGCATAAATGAAGTACAAAATATAAACACCAATATATATCAACTCATTGGTAAATTTAAGAATGTTCTTTAAAACCAAGATATTGGTGAACTAGTTGAAAATGTACAATTTTATTTTTAAATGTGATTAGTTGTAAATTTAACTTTATGCCAAATGTCAAGTAAGAGGTAATGTGTATATAAGGGAAATAGTTAGACTGAAATATTTCAATAAGTCACTAAATGTTTATTATTCAGCAGGGTATATGAGGGATAATAACCTCTATATTACATATTCCTACAAAATTTCATAGGACTTATCTGAATACCTTCTCTTCACCTTCCTGTCATTCTACTTCACAAGGTGAAATTTCATACATATTTTAAAGCCTCAAATGTCACATTGTCATTTTAGCTATAAACCTCTCTCTGACATACTTTGGAATCAAATTTCTTATTCTCTTTTCTGTGCACGTGTGAGAATAGAACCCAGAGTGCTGTCAGTGCTTCCCACTTCCTGGTGTGTATGTCTTTGAGTAAATCCCTTCTCCCGAGTGTTGGAAGGACTAGAGATTTGATTTGCTTCTGACCCACTGCATTTTTCAAAGATGACGTGGTATCGTTCCTGTAGTTACATTATGTCATGTAAAACAAAAGTCTTAGCAGACTAGACTAGAGCCTTTCCTTGTGGGTGTGATGAAGTAGACAGCCAGACTGAAGAAACACACCTAGAAACCAACAGCAGAAACCACTGCTCGTCATTCAGGCAGCTACAAGCACATGAATTCTGTTCATAATCTTCATGAATTTAGAGGTGAATTCCTTCCCAGTGGAGCCTCAAGATCAGAAAGCAGCCTGGCCAACACTTCGATTGTGGCCTTATGAAACCTGAACAAAGGACGCACCTAAGCCACACCAGGAGTCCTGACCCAAAGAAAATGCAAGACAGTAAATTTGCTCTGGTTAAGACACTACATAGTCATTTGCTACATGGCAGTTTTATGCTAATTACAGTATTCATAGCACTTCCTTTTGATACTTAATGCTTTGTCTAATTACTTATTTTTGACATTAGGCTATGGGCTACCTATAAGATTAGTAATTATTTCCCTCTTTATTTAGAAGATGAGTATAAAATATTTGCCACATTTATTTATTTGAATCTGCTCTCTCTTTGTCTCAAACACACACATAATCTATATCTTATAATAAAATAATATTCTATATATGTTAATTGCATGAATGAATGAATAAGTAAGTGAATGAGTTACTTGGTATTTCCATTTTAATGATTAGAACAATTAAGCCCGAGAATGTTATATGGCTTGCAAATGGCAAAGCCAGGATATGAACTAGAGCATCTGACTATAAGTCCTATAATTCTTCTGCTACAAAATAGAATATGTATGCAACCTTGTGGATTTTCATCATAAGCTTGTTGTGTTGTAGATCAAGTGAGATGAGCCAGATAATATGCTTAAAGAAGTGCCTAAAATATATAGTAGAATCATAATAATCCCCTATTAACCCATTATGTCTAAGCTCCCTCCCTGAAAGCTGAAAACCCAAATTTGCAGTTAGTAATAATCATGTCATCCTAGATCTAATGTAATTTTATTTTTCCTCCATTTAAATAATATTTGTATTACTTTCAGATATGCATTTTCATAATCCTGTTTTATGGGCTTTTTAATATCACGAATGACTTTAAAATTGTTGGGGAAGATAGGCAGGGAAAAATACATATATGTAAGTGTGAAACTTTACTCCATAGTGTACATTTTGTAGAATATTTTATGTACCAGACATTTACAAAATCAAAATCCTTCTAAATGATGCAAGTCCATCCAACAGTTCATTAAATTCTAATGTCTAGATGACGAACAATAGAACACTGGTTTCCTGCTCTCTGAAATATTTCCTTTCAGCAGAAATTGAATCTATTTTCTCCTGCCAGACTTTTCATTTCAAAATTCCTAACACTTCTGACAGGTTCAACTTATTCATGTCTATAAAGGTAGGGCACAAACAGAGGGTTGAGAACATACTTTTTTAAAACGTTGTTAAAACCACAGAACACCTAGGATTTAATCATTTTTATACAGTTTGAGAGAAAGAAATCTTGTTGAATTCTTTGAGATACCCAGTGAAATTTTAAAATTCACTTACAATCCTCATATCTTTGTATTAAACTCTCCTGGATATTAGTTTCTATGCAATATTTCCAGATGGGATAACAATGAAACTGCATTACCTACCACAACTCTTTACTTCTGAGAAAGACATGCATCCCAGATAATTATTTTTCTTTCTGAGTCATGTTAGAAATTTGTGTAATCAAGAAATACCTCATACGCATGTGTCAAACATTACATGTGTATTCTTCACAGAGGACGAGAGAGTCCCTGGGCCATCTCGGCTTCCACCAATAACTACTGACATTCATTTATTTCCCTGAAGTAAAACATGTTGCTTTAAGTATGTGTTGCTTTAAGTCACGCTCAACAGCTATTAGTTAGTTACTGCTACATAACAAACCACCCCAAAATTAAAAACAGAAAGCATTTATATTGTCAATGATCACTTGGGTACATCTGAACACAGTGTTTAGGTTTGGCTGTTTTTAGCTGGGCTTACTCTTCTATCTGCTATTAGCTGGAAGTTTGAGTGGAGGGGACAGTCACATTCAAGTAATTATTATTTATTTGGCTGTCAGAGCACAAGCTTTCTGAGACCATGTCTTAGAACTGTTACACTGTTTCTTTTCCTACATTTTATTAACAAAGCATTTTATGAGGCCAGACCATATTGAGGATGGGAGTAAATAGGTGCTAGTTTCTGATCGAATTACCAGAAGCATAGCATTACCAGAATCATAGCATTGCACTGGATGTGGATAAAGCAAGTGGGTGAATATGTGTGCTCATTTTTGCAAAAAGTGTACCTCAGTGGCTTTGAGAGAATTTCAATGAATGTGCTAGCTTTAGTTTTTTTTTAATTCCTACACTAACTGAAGTCTATGCCAAAAGATACTTAACATCTTTTCCCTGTATACAGACTAAATACTGTAGGAGGACAGAAAAAAAATATTATACAATCTATTCCAGATGACCGCTATTCCTCCCCTGCCGGCACCACTGTCCAAGTGTTCATATTTGATCTGCTCCATTTCCCACCTCCTCATGAATCCAGAGTTCGCAGAGTAATTGCTGGCTACACAGGCTGTAAGAGTATGAACTTTGTATTTAGAGAGACCTGAATGTGAAACCCAGCCACTGTCCAACTGAGTGGCCCTAGACAGATAATTTATCCTCTCAGTGTCCGTTTCCTTATCCTGAAAAATGATTTTAATGGACCACATCTGATAGGTCTGTTGTGAGGACTTACTATTGTAAACAGCCCAAGAGAGTTCTGTTATACAGTAGGTGCCTAATACTTACTGATTTCTTCTACTTCCACACCTTTCTTGAAACGCAGTTTTTCATTAAAGAATATCTTGTCTCCTAAGTAAGACGATACCTAGAGTTAGCGCAGATAAGTTTGAGGTTTTTCAGTATAGAAATATTTAGGTTGTGGAGAAAAATGAAAGAGTACACTTAGGTCAGTGTGTTATCCTAAGGTTAAAATTTTCTTGAGGATATTTTCATGGCATAAATATACCATAAATATCTACTGCACACATGAATAATTAGAATAAAGAGAAAAGTGCTGCTTTAGGTAGTATGTATTCTTTGCGGATATAAAGAATATTACTAATTCAATCAAAATCAATGTGCACTGGAATGACATTGTTAATCTTTGATATTTTGAGGGTCACCTTTAATAAAGGCATATTGAAGTTATTAATACAAATGAAAATTAAAGACATAAAAAGTGGCATTGATTCATAGGACACTAGAATATATTACTTGGTGCAACATAATTATTTAAATGGTCTCCACTTAAACTGATGAGGTTAGAACCTCCTCATTTCCACAGGTATATCACCTTAGCCAGACTTTCTAAAACCTACTGAGTAAAGAATTTATATTTGCATCAACACAAATAATCCAAGTAAAGCACTCAATCTCAGTAATGAGATTTAAAGTCTAATTTCATTCTATGTGGGCGTAAGAAGCAGCAGAGTGTTTTAAAGTCACAGGGGATGTTTGCAAAATTCTTTTCATGTGCACCTTTTTTTCCATTAAATAAACAGCCCCATATCCTGACTTCTCTAAAGAGACGCTAAAGGGAATGTGGCTGGTAGACACTGGATTTAGACGAGGTGTATGGTCAGCTATACATTAGAGCTGCAATGCAACTCCCTGTAGCCTCGTGGAATGGTCCATAAATCCACGCCTGTTCACCTCCTGTCAGAAGCAACTCTTCAAACACACACGCCGATACAACCAGGTCGCTATAGTCCTGCAGTGGTAACTTCTGTTTAGAACATAGTTGGGCTATTTTTGAAGATTGGCTTTTGTCATCACAAGAATTCTTTGCAAGTTCTCCGTCTGAGGCAAGCAGCACTGCTCTTTCAACTTCTCATTGCCATTGCTCGCTCCCCACTTCTTTCCTCGCTACTTATCTCATTTCTGAACTCAACTCGCCTGCATTTCTAGTATCTTGTATGGCCTGGTTCCATAAATCTCGCAGTGCTTGCTCCCCATGACTTTGCCATTTGTTTTGCCATTTATATGAGCTCTACATCTTGAATTCTCGTCTAACTCTGCCTTGACCACTGACTTCTAGGAGGTGCCTGAGATCAAGGCTGCTCTTGATCTTGCATTGCCCACTTGACCTGGACTCTTCCTGTCTCTGCAGCAGCTTTCACCACATGCACAGCATTCTCTCCTATACCTGTCCTGACAAATAGACAAATTGCATTCAGTCCCTTGTGGACCCAAAAGGGGTCGTTTATTTAATCACATAATGTAACTGGTGTCGTTCTGAGGATTCTCAAATGTGGTAGTCTGGTTTGTATATCCAAAAATAAAGCAAGCATTTCTTTTATAAAAACAAATCATTTATTTTCAACCCTCCATTTGTATACATATGTCCAATACAGTGTTGTAGGTGGGGGAGTACGCCGCCTTTGTGAGGTCTGTAAGGATCTTCCCAACATGGCTGTGGTAATCACACTACGAGAGGCACATGAAATTCAACAATTCATTACACTCACATGCCCTACAGAGGGGAGCATGGCCTGCCCAGAGGGACACACAAAGTCACCAAAACCCAAAGTTTAGTCATAGCAGGCAATGAAGCAGCAGAGCAAAGACCTATGGTCAAGTGCCTTTAGTGGGGGATACATGTTCAAAATGGGTAACCAAAGACATCAGCAACTAATCCAAGTTCAAAGTGAGCAGGCAGACGCCAGCAGTCAGGGATCCATTGAAACAATAAATAATAACTTTACATGACAAATGTATAAGCCATTTAGCTTTCTCTTCCTCCTTGAACTTGGTTATTGTCATAACTGTATTTTGAAAAATAATTCATTCTATTTTTTATTAGAAACATCTTATAAACAAATTTAAAGACATACATTGAAGACAGGAAATATGAGCATATATCTTATTTTGTATACTGAGAATGACATTAACATCTTGCTAATTGCATGTCTCAACAAAATAACAAAGTTCTTATCCTTGCATTAAACAAGTAAATTTAAAATGAGAAAATAATTCAGAATCATAAAAAGAAAGACTTCCAAGACTGGTGTCTCTAACTTAAAAAGCAAAGATACTCCCTTAAAGACCAAAACAGGTTTTGGAGATTCAACGGTGTTATAATATCTAAAGAGACTGGCAATGACCATTTCATTTCTCTAAGGAAATTCAAATGCCACTTGGGTCTCCCGCTGTTCCTCCCACATGCTTCCTTGTCAATGATCTTTATTTGCTGTTTCCTACACTTGAGAACTGCTGTTACGTAGTTTGCTCCTTCACTTCATTGATTGAATTCTGTTATTTTTTATTTCACTTCAGAGAAACTTTATGATTACCTTATGACAATCATCCCATTCACTCATTCTCCTCAATCTAGTTAACTTTGCAAGGATTTGTGTTACTACACATTATTATACTCACACCCAGACAAATACACATACATATCTGTGTGGCGTTACTGCCTGTACCCCCTACATTAGTACATAAGCTTCACTGGGGCAGAAAGACTTACAAGGAGGAGAAGATACAGAATAGGTTTCCTGCTAAATACACACACACAACAATAGCATAGTAAAATCATTTTGAGGGTTGTGTCCTTGGTACTTTATAATAGCATCAGAAATGGTAGTGCCAGCTTCCTGTTAGGATTTCTAGCCCAAACTTTGCTGCCTGGGCAGCTAGGCAAAGATGTTGGCTGTGCCATAAGTCAGAACTCTTAAGTGCTAAATAAGTTGGCGGGCCAATGACAATGGTTTTCGACCAAAAAGAGTTTCCAATGAGCAGAAAGTGATTAATATTTTGTAGTTAGAGAACTTGACAAAACTCGATAAATTTTTATAGATTTTTAAATTATTAATGGGAAAAAGTCACAAAGACATGGTCAAATATTAAATGAGGTAATTAATTAATCTTTAAGGGAGTAGCTACTACAGCACATTTGGAGACCTTACAATTATATCTATACTTTATGACACCATAGTTATGTTATCTTATCTTCCCTAGGGCAGTTTCAATAACAAATATTCTTTTTCTTATTTTTGAAAGTACAGTTGTCTTCCATGAAAATGTGTCCCAAGTTCTAATTTAGGAAATAATTGGTGTTAACATAAGAAAGGCTAACAAGGAGCCAGGCTTTCACAGAAGGCATACTTGAGATGTGTTTTCATATTTGTAATTGATTTCAGTTCATTGGATGCAACAGTAATGGATCAAGATTAAGCATTCTATCTAAATCATATTTTAAATCTATCTAAATTTTATAGCTCAGTTTATAGCACAAAGTGTATATTAATACATATTATTTCATTCGTTATTTGTATTGCAAGATACAAATAAGTAGAACTATAACTCATCAGAAAACATTTAAATCACTCTGTTTTAGAATCCACATGTATAAACGTCCATGGAATGTGAATTTGTTTATGAGTATTTTATGTTCTTTACATTGACCCTCAGACAACTCTAGACAATTTCTGTTTAAAAATAAATATATTAAGACCTTATAAGAGAATAAACTTCTTTTATTCTAAGTGAATTGTACATGCTATTTTTACTGCAGGTTTAATAGTTTGTTTATTATAAAGCTATAATTATATAAATCTGAGATCTATATGTGAGGAATTATACGTGGATACATCCATAATATTAAGAACCTGTGGCAGTAGCTATAGTTGGTGACAAAATACATGGTTTGAATCATTTGTGTATCAGAGTGTGGCCTTCACCTCTATTCTGCCAATGGACTCAGAGTTGGAGGTCTTTGAAAGCTTGAGGGTGAGATAAAAATGCAAACTGTTTTGACAAAGTTTATAAGTGTCAAATAGATTTCATGAATATATACGCAGTGCAAGACTCTTTGTGAAATAATATTCTTTATATTACCTAAGAACAGGGTATAACAATGTATATCTTGGGAAATGATATTTTCATGGGCTGAAATATTACATTTGGTGGGGGGAAGTTGTCTTGATCAAATAAAGGTAGGAAAAATTTAGACATAGTATATAGGGTCTTTCATTGCAGGACCTTTCTGAAGCATAATTATGCTAGTGTTGCCCATAACTAGGCCATAACATCTCTTTTTATCAAATAACATCTACAATTAATATACTGAGAACACAGTTTACAAAGCCCTTACTTGGACAGTAGGAGAAAATATAATGCCTTTCCTCAAACTAGATTTTAATATAATAATCAGTGTAAACATTTCAGGAAAGTAAAATCATACAAAGAAAAATGGACAAATGATAGAATTACAGAGATTTACATTCAACATAAGCCTGAAATCAAAGAATATATATGCTTAGGAAGGTCATCACTGCAGGTCTTCATTAAACAAATATTTACTGAGCACCTGATACGTGTAAGATGCTTCTCTAGATGCTAGAAATAAAGAGGGAAGCATGACAGACAGGGCTTATATTACTTAATTTACTTAAGAGAAGTCTAAATAAAAATTAGGAATGACCAACTACCAAATGTTTTTCATTTTTATTTCTGAGACTAAGTAAATCAAGTGAATCTTGCTTTATTCATTGTTTTTCATGTTCTTTTAATTACCAGCATTAAATAAACTCTCTTAAAGATACCCAAAGATGAGCTTCCAGTTTTCAGAGACAGCCGTTAAGGGAGAATTGGATACCTTGCTTTCTGAGCTTTGGCAGCTTGTCTGCCTGTGGGCCAGGATCAGGACCCAAGGACAAAGAGGGAAGTGGCGACTGGGAAAGGAAAGCAGAACCAGGAAAGAATATGGGGCCCATTTGTTGCTGTTGTTGTCCTCGTGTTTGTTTGTTCGTTTTTATCTGTCAATGAAAAGAAAGCTGCAAAAAGAAGTTGACTCAGAACTGGTCCTGAGAGGGTACCAGAGAGCAAGAACCTAGTCTTCTTTCACAGCACGAGCCTCATCTGTAACCATTTCTAGGAAGTAACGCGTCAAATATCGTACATTAGTTATCATTTTTCAGGGATGAAGATAAGATCTTCTATTAGTTAATTTGAGATTGACTGTGGGGAATAATGGAAAACTATCTGAGGTTTAAATCTAGAATTTCTAAATTAAAGTGGTGATTATATCATCACTAACTTTTTGCTGGGTTTTGAATAATTTTCAATTCCTTGGTGGTTTATAAATTAGACATTACAGCATCTAGCTCTCATAATATGACCTGACAGTAGAAGAGAAAATATTTGAAACATGAATTTTTTTGTTTAATGTACCAAATACCACCTGTCACTGTCATCTGGCTCTAATCAGTTCAATAAGAAATTAATAAAGGATTTTTTTAGTAAGTCGAAGTCTGTGGTTTCCTGTGTTTTTCAAAATAAAGTTAGAAGGTCTACTTTCATGTCTAGAATCATAAAGAAACCAAAACTGCCATTTAAACCCACTCACTCAAAGCACAAATACACCTACTAACAAAAAAAAAATGGGCAGAAATCAGAAGTTTCTAATTCACTCACTGTATGCAGAAAATTTTAATTTAAAAATAAATGATAATAGAAAACATGTTTTTTAAAGATTTTTTATTGTTATTTTATAACAGTTGTCTCAATTTTTTCCTCTCTGACCTTCTCCATCCACTCTACCCCCCCCCCCCACAGTCAATGCCCACATTGTAGTTCATGTCCATGGGTCATTCATACATGGTCTTGGACTAGTCCTTTCCCCTTCTTTCCACCACTATCCCCCTCTCCCTCCCTTCTGGTCACTGTCATTCTGTTTTGTGTTTCCTGCTTCTGGTTCCATTGTGTTTGTTAGCTTATTTTGTTCATTAGATTCCTCTTATGGTTGAGATCATATGGTATATGTCTTTCACTGACTGGCTTATTCCACTTAGCATAACACTCTCCAATTCCATCCATGTCGCAAAAGCTACAAGTGCTGGCAAGGTTGTGGAGAAAAGGGAATCCTAGTGCACTGTTGGTGGGAATGCAGACTGGCACAGCCAGTGTGGAACACAGTATGGAATTTCCTAAAACAAACTAAAAATGGAATTGCCTTTTGACCCAGTGATTTCACTGCTGAGAATATACTCTAAGAATCCTGAATCATCAATTCAAAAGATTTTATGTAATCCTATATTCATAGCAGCACTGTTTACAATAGCCAAGTGCTGGAAACAGCCTAAGTGCCCATCAGTAGATGAGTGGATCAAAAAATGGTGGTTCATTTCAACAATAAAATACCACACAGCAGAAAGAAAGAAGGAAAGCATAGATTTTATGTATAATCTACCCATGAGCCTATAACACTGCTTAAGGATGCTTATTTACTTATTTATTTATGCAAATCTAGGGACTATATAATGCCAGAGATCCAAAACCTCAGAGTTCATGTTCAGTAAATACATAGAACTTAATATCATAAAGCTCCCCTTATAACAAGAGAACAAACTATGCTCTAAATGCCTTTCCCCTTTTCTGTGATATTTGATCATTTCCATTTTCCTTAGTTATGAAGCATGCATGTACATACAAATTTAGATACAAACTTTAATAAGCTGAATATTCAAACCAAGCCTATAAGTCACATAGAGACTGACACTGACATTTGTCTTGTCTGCCAGTATTTGCTACTGTTTGGTGATGATTAAAAGATAATGAACAAATGACTATATTTCAAACATCCTCCATATTTGTGGTCTTTGAAATATTGCAGTGGCTCATCTATCTTAGTTTAGATTATACAAGGCCACTACAAATTTATTTAAAATAATTATTTTCATTTTCTAAAAATATGAAATCATCGACACTGAAAAATATTAACAAAGAAAGCATAATTTTTTAATGCTTTTAAGATTTTTCTTTCCCTATAGTCTGTTGTCCACTTTCTGTCTAAAATTGTGTAGTACTAAGAAAAAAAAGGAAAGGAAATTTCATAAAAGAATTTCACCTTCTTTGTAGATACATCCTAATTGACTCTGTCACTGATGCTGGAAGACTTTGGCAGTAGACTAATCAAACCAATTCTGCTTTACCACAGATATGTCCAGTAACTGCATTGAAGAACATATTGTAGATGGGGTTCACATGGTAACAGTTCCTCCTATCATCATTTACTTCTGAATGCTCATATGACAAATGGTGAACTTAGATTTAGTGGGTGTATTTTACACCTTTGCAGTTCTCTCCTTAATAGAGTCAGTGATCTGAACACAGCCTAATACCACAAAGCAAAAGCTGGCAACATCTATTCCTTCAATCATTAATTTTACAATTACTGGAGTCTACTGTGTACCTTAGCACCATGCTAATCATAGTTTGGAAATATGGGATGTATAGTGAAGTTGAATTTTGAGAAAAATAGTTGTAGGAAACAGTATGAAATGAAAACAGGCAAATTCAAACAATAGAAACAAAATCAGTAACATTTCTAGATTTTTTGTGTATATAAAGAAGCTTATGGTCCAATTCTTGTAACCTTAGTTTGTTTAAACAGTTTTTATTTTAAAGTAAGCATGATGTGATTTCAGTAACTGAGTGCTTTGCTCTGTACTTATTAAATTTTTATACTTTTAAGCATTTAACAAAAAGGACATGTTTCTAATGATCATAGAAATCCACATTCTTTTATGGGATAGAGCAATACAAATTCATTAATTATACTTTGTGATTCTATCAGACATTTAAAAATTATTTCAACTATTTCCTAGCCACAAAATTACCTAATTTAAATTCTTTTAAATTATGTGGATAGTCCCTAGGTTTGATTTTCAACCGCTGCCAAGTCTCACCAACCTTGAGTGACCCTTCGCTGGGTTGTTCTTCCTCTTGTTAATGTGTTGCTTCTTGGGTTGAAAGACCACATAGTCACACATATTAGAACTGTGTACAAAATAAAACACTCAGAAAGTACTCCTTGTGAAAAGGAATAGGTGATTCCATGCACTGACTGTAAGACATTAATTTTTCTTATCCACTTATATATTCTTTATCAATTTGTGCTTAACTGCACTCATAAGGGAGATCTCAGATTTGTAAATTTCAGAAAGATAAGGTGTTGTTAGGTCTTTTCCAGAAATAGGGGGCCAGCTTATTAATAAATAAACATTATCTTTTCATAAGTGGTTACAAAATATTTAAATAATAAAGAGTGATCTTATAGGTGTGTGCATAAATTTATAAATCTGTGATATTTGAAATGAACCTGGTGGATTGAGTAACAAATATTATCTACATGATAAAGATATGAATTTATAGCTCTTTAAATAACCTTTATTCTAAGGAAGCTTTATAAATATACAAGATGGACTCTAAGGATTTTGCCACGACCATTTGTAGACACCATGATTTGAATTCAAACACATTTGCCATGTATATCTTGTATTATCCCTCAACCCAGCCTCCCACCTTACAACACAGTTGCATCTTTTGTCCTATTGTTTGCTTCCATTTACGTGCTTCCATCTTGCTCCTGTTCACAATCGTTCTCATTATCAAGAGCATTTATTGTCATCATTGGGTATTATCTTTGTCAGCTTAAACCTTATTCACCCTTCAAGATACAGCTCCATTGTCCATTTCCTCATAAGTCATTCTAACATGTCTCTATTCAACATGGATCTCACTCCCTTATGTGTTACATAGCATTTTGTTTGTAGTTTTATTATCACATGTAATACAGTTCGCTTAATATTTGAAATTTATGTCCATTCCTGTTGCACCTGATGGTTAATAAAATTTTAAGGACAACAATTATATCTTGTTTATTTCTATATATACACTAATGCCAAACATAATCCCTTACCAAGTATCGATGCTTAATAAATGTGTGTAGGATTGCATTGAATTGAGACACTGAATTAGCTCCAGGTTGCTATGCCCTGAGTCTTCTACTGTTTAGAATGCCCTGCTCTTGAATTGCAACATTTGTCTCAGTTTGCTGTGGTTGAAGGCTGATGTACTCTTCACTTAGCTCCACTAAGTGAATTGGAGAGTAATATTTATGAATATTTGCATAGCTCAAAAGCAGTGTATACTGTGTAAAACACTCTACAAGTTAGAAGTGCTATTGAAAACTAAAAGGATATATAGTGTAGTAAAGTGCAACAACTTGGCACAATCAACACATCTCTCGAATTTTCAGTATTAAAATTAAAAGAAAGAAGCACCTGTTATACATCTCCTCAAACAATGGGACACAACTTCGCTTGCAAATGATGACATTGTCTTGTTAAAAGAAAATCTAAGAATAGTTGCTAGGAATATTGTGTGCACTCGTGGTGTCTATGGAAACCGAGCCTGCACAGAACACATGAGAAATGAAGATACCTGGAAGAGTGCCCAGTGTCAAAAGACAATGAGAACATAACTTCTCAAAATTTATAAAGACCACAAAAGAATTAAAAAATACACACAAATATCTTGAGCCTTTGGGTACTAGTGGAAGGTTTTAATTCCAGGGAAAAATGTAAAGGACACAAAAACAGAAATAATTTTAACTTGTTTCTAATTACTAACACATTAGTAAAATTTGAAAAATAATGTGCTCACTGCTTTTAGTGCACTCAGAGAATTGCCTCATGCTTGAGTATTATCTGTAAAACATACGAGAATCTCGTCATGCTCTGAAACTGAATTTATACTTCAAAGATAAGGGGATACAATTTATTTTCTTTGTGTGATGTTGAACCCAGGCACGTCTACTGATTTTGGACTTCATTAAGTAGAACAGACAGCCATATCATTGACCAGACTTCTAGTAGGTCACTTTGGCTGATATAAATGAATCTTTGAAGGGATGGCTATTACATAGAGATGAAATAGATTAACTCTTTGTCCTTATTTAACTAGCAAATTAGGATATAGTGTTTAAAGAGAATTTTATCACTCTCCAAATAATATGAATGCAACAGGACATTTAAATTGATTTTTAAAAATCTATGAACAATTGGTTTGTGTAAAGATTCTGCATAATACATTCTTTATTGATTAATTTAATTTTTTTGTTGTTCAATTACAATTGTCTCCATTTCCCCTCATTACTCTTCTCTGCCCTACTCATAACCCAGCTTCCCTTTTCAATCCTCCCCCACCCCCTTTGTCTTTGTCCATGATTTTAAAAAGATTTTTATTTATTTATTTTAAGTGAGAGGGGAAAGGAGGAAGAAAAAGAGGGAGAGTGACATCAATGTGTGGTTGCCTCTCACGTGCTCCCAGTTGGGGACCTGGCCCACAACCCAGGCATGTGCCTTGACTGGGAATGGGACTGGCAACCCTTTGGTTTGCAGGCCAACACTCAATCCACTGAGCCACGCTAGCCAGGGCTATTCATGATTTTTAAAATGAGTGTTTCTTATGTTTTAGGAATGGGTACAGGAAATAAATACCAGAAGCCCAGAAAGTACCAGAAATAGTTCCAGATAGCGAGTGGTGAGGATAAATTGATACAATCCTTGCCATCCTTGTACTTAAAGATTAGTAAAAAAGAGAAATTGTATTCAAACTATCAGAAATATAAATGTAAAATATATGTCAAATATAGTTCTTCTTAAAATGATAAATCAATATGAATTTTTATTTAAAACAGGTAATTTTAGAGATTATAATAGTAGAAAAGATATACTTTGTGTGGATGCTTTAAAAGCAATAATAATTACTTTTTCATATGGAACAATTAGTAAACATTTTTAAATACCAGTCATTTTGAGTTTCTTTAGTTTTACCTGGTATTTGAAAAAGGAACAATACTCCTGACCACAGAGGGATATTTACAGCTTTATATTTTGCCCAGCCATACTATTGTTCTCTATTCATTATGCGCAGAATACTATTTATTTTCTAGTTTTCTAAGCAAATACATTAAATTCAAGAATTATTTAAGAATAAATGGGACTTTAAACACTCCGCCACTTGAACAACTCAATTGCCCAAAACATTTAGGGACTGTGAGCAAGAGAGAGGGATGGGGAAATGTTGCACAGCATAGCCAAGACCAGAGAACATAGGAACCAAATCTCAAGGGGCCAGTTTGGGCCCTGTTGAAGTCCATTAGTTCAGGAAGAACTACTGGAGTCCAAACCAATCAATCATTTCTCACTCAACCTCATGGGGTCAAAGTCTGCCCTCAATTACACGCACCTAACTTTCATTCAAGTCACAGGGAGTTATATACACATTCAGGAGGGCAGGCTGTAGCCTTGCGAGTTGAGTGGGGAGTAATTGATGACTTGCTCCTTGGTATGTTTGGCTGGGCGAACACAGCTAGTAGCAGAGGCCTAAACTCCTAAGCAGAGCGTGAGGGTGCTATACAAACACTCGGCCTTCCGTCCTGTTCCAGAGTTTCAGCAGCTGTTCTTCATTTCAAAATCTAAAAACACCAATTTTACTAAGCATTAAGATGCACGTATTTTCTCCCATATTTTTCTTCTTATTTTATTCTATTTTCTTTTTTCATCTCAATTATATTTTTTCTTCACTAACAGAGAGCTTCTTTTCCTTCTTTGCTTTATTTTTCCTTATCAATTTTTGTAGTCTTTTAAAAATATTAAATGAGATACAGTCTTTTGAACCTGGCACATTATAAGCATTCATTAATTGTTTGTTTCATTGTGATAGTTATTATTTTGTACTATCTTTGTTATTGTTAGTATTATTTTACCTTTCTGTTGACTTGAGGACAGTTTGGATATACATGACAATAACAATCATTTAATCTTTTTTAAAAATGTATTATTTATTTACATTTAGTCAGATGGGAAGGGAGGGAGAAAGAGAGGCAGAGGAACAACAACGTGTGTTTGCCTCTTGTGTGCACCCTCCTGGGGAACTGGCCTGCAACCCAGGCATGTGCCCTGACTTGGAATTGAACCAGCCACCTTTTGGTTCACAGGTCGGCACTCAATCCACTGAGCCACACCAGCCAGGGCTAATCATTTAATCTTGATAACATTTTATTTAGAAAGTTTTATCTTTTGTATATTTGTTTTACATTATGTATTTCATACCATGCTGATAATCACATACTGAATTTATCTTCAAAGAAAAATCTTAATGATATTCCTTAGACATTATTCTTTTATGAGAAAAGTCATTGAAAAATCACTTAGCAACAATGAAATTATTCCCAAGAATGTTACTGGTAGAGCCATAATACTTGACCTAATAAAACTTTAGCTTCTTAAGTGAATAAACATGGATATGATTTACTTTAAATAATTTTAAATGGTATTATTTTAATAACTGTGCTCTTTTAGTGTAAGATTTGTTAAGATAGAGAATAATGCAGGTTAATTGCTTGGGATAGTATAAACCTTGAAGACATGTAGCAAAAAAATATTATAGTTTTAAACAATATACCTATTTTAAATAATATGTATATATAAATACATATTAAATATATGTATAGTAACATCATAATTTTTAAAAATTCTGACTGCTAGATGGCTTATTTGGTTACACCAGTATACTTAGGACTATAAAAATTACAATGTATGAATTTTAGAATAAACTAAAATACATTAAAAACACAATATATTTAAAACTATTAAAATTATGAGCATTCATTATAAAAGAGGCTATATGAATTTCTAGGTACCTCCATTCTTCAAATGATCATTTATTGTACGTAGTTTCCTCTTCACATTTCATGCTCAAAAACCCATATATATGTTGTGCTGTCCAGTTCATCCAACTGCCCTTATGTCATTTTTCACAATCCTTAGAAATGGGTACTGTTTCCTTTAAACCTTTATTGATTAGTTTTATTATTAAAGCACCTATAGTCAAAGACTACTTGAGAAGCAGTACAGTTAGTGATAAAAGGAATGGACACTGAAGACAGATGCCTTAAATTCTGCAATTTTCTAGTGAATACTTAGCCTTTCTTTCTCAAGTTTCTTCTTTGTAAGTAGGGAATACAACTTCCTCATAGGATTATGAACGCTACACTCATAGCTCTAACGTGCTAGTAATATCAACATATCTAAAGACATTTAGAACAATATACAAAGTTAGTATTTAATCAAAATAATTAGAAATGAGGGTATCTGTGTTTCATCAATAATTTCTTTAGAAAAACTAAAGTAAAATCAAGTAAAAATAAATATTGAATCAATGTTAAATGGTCTTTTCTAAATATTTGGGGCTCTATAAAAATTAATTTTACAAGATGTTAATTAAGATGTGAGAAAAATTGTCAACAGATAAATTGGAAAAATCAGGTTTAAAAAAAGATATTTTTTAAATATTTTTAAGATAAAAAAATCTTAACAGAGGACTTCACAGACCTTCATGATGAATCTCCCAAAGAGATATAGTTCATGTAGCATTTCTGAAGCAAACTGGATTTTGAAGATCCTGCTGTTTGTGGAGACTCTCCGCATTCTGTTGTTTTAGAAGACACCACACTGGGAAGACTTGTTTTTCATTAAGTTAAAGTTTCAGTTTTACAGCTGTGGACTTGTGTCATCAGAAATAAAATACTTATGGTTTCAGCTTTGGAAAACTGGCTAAACTTATCATTTCTCTTATAATTTGATAGTGTGGTCACTCGTGTCTTCAACCAGGCCCTACCCAAATTACAGAACTATGTGTCCACTATATTAGACATTAGCCACATTTGGCTGTTAATCACTTGAAACATAGCTAGTTCTTAATTGCTATTTGTTCTAAATGTAAATACCTGCTAGATTTCTTAGTCTTTTTTTTTAAAGGAAACAATGCATTCATAATTCCATATTGATTAAAAGCAAAAATGGCAACAATTTAAATAAGTTGGGTCAAATAAAATATACTAAAGTTAATTTTCTCTATTTTTTTTAACTTTTTTAATATGCTTACTAAAAAGTTCAAATTACATGAATGGCTCACATGAGATTTTTCTTGGACTGTGCTGCTCCAGGTTTAGCTACGATGCAGCAGCTTCGAAGGCCACACTGACCACTCCATCTGCCTTCCCTGAAACCCCTGACCCACAGTATTCAGAAAGCAGGGTACCAGAGAGCAAATTAAACAATTAAAATGTTACGATTTTGTTCTAAATTTCTAAAAAATAACATTGGACCAGAGTATGTTTAAGAAATTAACTATAAACTTTTTTTTTTCAAAAAAGGCCTGAAAACCTCATAGCAAGTGAAGGATCTCTTCTATCCGAAGAAGACAAACACTCATCAGTCCCAGGAACTTTATACAATGAATATAACTTCAGCCTGAAATGGCTAAGCCAAGGGCTATAGACAATTACAGAAGTAAGAGACCTGCAAGTTTTAACTTTGATCTAAGTTTCATAATGGCAAGCCACAAAATTCACTTTATTGGAGTGAAACATAAAAGATGTACAAGAGGAAATTTAAAATGTAAAAATTCATTGAAATGAAATTGAGTTAAACTGAAAGGTAAATATCATAACAAAAGTATAAGAATTTATATTTATAAGAAAAAATGAGTGAATGAATCATTAAAAGACAGAAAGATAGATATGACTTGAAGTATATAACAGAGTGAATTATGATTCTAAGTTGGTAGGGTTGTATTTTGTAGATTTAGTTATTTAATGTATATGTTAATCAATGACAACTTATAATTACACATATAATTCTTATCTTAAAAATATTCTCTAACAAACTTCCTGCCTCACAGCAGAGTCCATTAGAGAGATCCACAGGGTCCTAGAATGTACACAAGCCCACCCACCTGGGACTCAGCACCAGAAGGGAACAGTTTGCTTTTGGGTGGCAGGGGAAGTGACTGAAAGGAGGCAGAGAGCTGAGCAAGCGGCATTGTTCCCTCTTGGACCCCTCCCCCACATACAGCACCACAATGTGTCACCGTGGGTTAGCCACACCTGGTGAATATCTAAGACTCCATCCCTCACTACATAACAGGTGCACTGGGACAAAATTATGGCCCAAATGAAAGAACAGGTCAAAACTCCAGAAATAGACTAAGCAATGAAGAGATAGCCAGCCTATCAGATATAAAGTTCAAAACACTGGTAATCAGGATGCTCACAGATATGGTTGAGTATGGTGACAAAATAGAGGAAAAAGTGAAGGCTATGCAAAGTGAAATAAAAAATATATATACAAGGAACCAACAGTGAAGGGAATGAAATCTGAGCTCAAATCAACAATTTGGGGCAGTGGAAAGAAATAAACATTCAACCAGAACTGAATGAAGAAACAAGAATTCAAAAAAAAATGAGGAGAGGCTTAGAAACCTCCAGGACAACTTTAAACATTGCAACATCCAAATCATGGGGTGCCAGAAGGAGAAGGGAAAGAGTAAGAAATGGAAAACTTATTTGAAAAAATAATGAAGGAGAACATCCCTAGTCTGGCAAAGGAAATAGACTTCCAAGAAGTCCAGAAAGCTCAGAGAGACCCAAACACGCTGGACCCAAGAAAGCACACACCAATGCACATCATAATTACATCACCCAAGATGAAAGATAAGAAGAGAATCTTAAAAGAAGCAAGAGAAATGGAGATGGTTTACTACAAAGCAGTTCCCATAGGACTATTACCTGATTTTTCAAAAGAAACCTTGCAGGCAAGAAGAAGCTGGAAAAAAGTATTCCAGGTCATGAAAGGAAGGACCTACATCCAAGACTACTCTATCCAGCAAAGCTATCATTTAGAATGGAAGGGCAGATAAGTGCTTCCCAGAAAAGGTCTAGTTAAAGGAGTTCATCATCATTAAGCCCTTATTATGGGAAATGCTAAAGGGACTTATCTGAGAAAAAGAAGAAGATCAAAACTATGAACAGTAAAATGACAACAAACTCACAATTATCAACAACTGAACCTAAAAATAACAAAAATAAAAACTGAGCAAACATCTAGACCAGGAACAGAATCACAGAAATGGAGATCATATGGAGGGTTATCATTTGGGGAGGGGGCAGGGGAGAAAAGATACAGGGGATAAAAAACATAAGTGGTAGGTACAAAACAGACAGGGGAGGTTAAAAACATTATAGGAGATGGAAAAGCCAAAGAACTTTTATGTATGACCCATAGACATGAACTAAGAGTGGGGGCATGCTGGTGCGAGGGGGTGCAGAGTGGAGGGGAATACACAGGAGAAAAAATGGGGGCAACTTTAATAGCATAATCAATAAAATATATTTAAAATATATTCTCTAACAAAACCAACTATATTTGCCCATTAATGAAGCACACTCTACAGATAGCTTTATTGATTCTCCTTCTGTTTATAAATCCCGTAAGGAGATGTTTGGAGGCACCAGTTCACAAATGTGTGAAAGGGAAGTCTGATAAGAGCTCACCACTCAGAGCATAAGTGGAAGTTACCAGAAAATAAGTAAGTCACATGGCAAGAGCTTATCTTGAGACTTACTTATTTTTCTGAATTAATGTGGTAAACTGAGTAACAACCCCAAAGGTATCCCTATCCTTCCTTACCAATGAATATTTTGTCTGATATCATAACAATGGACTTTGCAAAAGTGGGTAAATTAAGGGTTATGAGACAAGAAGATGATCTAGGATCATATGGGTGGATTTAGAGGGTCCTTACAAGAGAATCAGATGCCCATTGTAGGCCACCAAACAACAGAAGCGAAGGTAGTAAAGGCCATGCATGGGATACAGGGCCGGATGCCAAAGATTGATGACAGCATTCACCCTGTAAGACTCAGGGAAACAGATTCTCCCTGAAACCTTCAGAGAGACCCAGCCTGCCCACCCACACTCTGACTTTAGTCTACTGAGGCTAATTTTGGACTTTGATCTAAAACTATAAGATAATAAATTTGTGTTGTTGACCCATGAATTTGTGGTAGTGTATTATAGCAATAATAGGAAACTATAATCAATAGTGTCCAACACTTCATCAAAAGGGTTTGTTTTTTATGCTAAGTGTACTAATAAATCTAATGGTGATGCTTAAGCTATAAATAGCAATAAAAAGTACCTAACCTGGGGTCTAATATAAACTCAGTATAAAACGGCACTTGTAACTATGATTCCAAGAGCTGAATAGTCCCTTTATCAAAGCCTATAACAGAGAATCTGAAAGAAGCTATTAAGGCTTAAACACAGCTTAATCTTAGGGAAGGGGATTGATTCTAGCACTTATGTTAAAAAAGTAAATACTGACCAACACAGTCCCTGAAATGATGAAAGGTTTGGTTTCAAACAATATCAAAACATAATACTGTTTGTCATTTGAAATGTATGTACAGTATAGCTCTTCTTAGCCACTAAAGTTAAATGAACAGCCATTCTAAAACTAATTTAAAATCAAAAGCAAAGAAGAAAACACAAACAAGTACTATTAAATTTGGCAACACTCCCTCCCTGCTGCACAGTCCCATCCTGTTATAAAGAGCCAGCTGAGTCAGAGTGAATTTATACTTGTGACCCTTTGGGAAGCAAATCTAAGATGAACTAATTAAAAATCAGAGTATGACCCATGACTTACTTCTCTTTATATTTCTTCCATAATATAGTTCGCATAGTACAAGGTCAAGAGTATCATGTTAAATGAATAATTTAAAACTGACCCAGGTATATTCATGATGAAAGTTATTAATAACCAATTACATTACACTCATATTATAAGTAAAAAGTTTAGTTTTCCTTGCAAACAAAAATGGAAAAAATACAGTGCATCCTTTTTTCCTAAACAATGAGTCTATCACTAATGCAAACTTGAAGTTTCATTCCTGATTTAGTCACCTTCCTAGATGTGCTCCTGGCTCTGTGGGGTGTGACCCCTCCCTCCACAACTGTGCCTTTATGAAGCATTGTGTATGAGACACTCTCGGGGCTGTTCAAAAGGGACTGTACCTGTAAGGAAGTGTGTGGGAATTCATGCTCCATGGAATAATATTTGATCAATGAGAACAGGAGATGGCATATACTTAAGTCCCTTCCCTTTCCTCTTTGATGATATTCTAGGGGAATAAACAATAACTTCAGTGTTTTGGGTAACACTTTGGAAAGGCACACCAATTTCCCTGGGATTACACTCCCCAGAAGAGAATTGGCAATTGACGTTTGCCTCGGGCTGTTTTCTGGATATCTTTGAACAAGACAATCCTTAGGAGCCAGGGCAAGAGAAATGACAATTGGGTTTTTCAAAATCAATGGAAGTTACAAATTAAAAACCACTCTCTCCAAACAAATTGGGATGAAACAATATACATTGTTATTCCACCTGAACCTAAGGAATCAAATATCATGGGATCTGAAGCCTATATAAATCTGGAAAGTATCTTAAATGAAAATGAAAATTTATCTATGTGTTAGATTTAGCAAATTATAGGATAATTTTTCCCAAACACTTAAATTATATTTATGAAACCTGAAGAATAGAACTTTTAATCTGATAAGAAGAATATTCTGGGTATGACTCAACTATATTGTACCTCTTACTGAGTTAGAAAAGAGATAGATGATTTTTAAAATAGTGACCTGAAGTCACCTTGTAATTACAATAAAGATATTGGATTAGGAGGCTCAGGCATAAGTAAGAACTATCCCAGGAGAGTGATTACCATGGTAAACTGATAGGATCGGCCTGTCCCTCCCTTCAAGGCCAGCTTCATGGTGTTATGCAGTCACACAGGAATCCATGTAAAAACAGCCCCACTACTGGTTCAATGCCCTGCTATCACCTTCCTGAAATATTCAGTGCTTTTGAGAAGCATGCCTTATATTTTCATTTTTAACTGGGTTCATACAAATTATGTAGTAAGTACCTCAACACTTAGAAAATTAATGGTGAATTCAACACCATTGATTAGCATGCATTTAACCCTTAGACTTCGAACTACAAATATTGTAAGTTAATAAACTAAATAATTCTGAGATTTCTACCAAAACAACCTTGTCCCGTCACTATTCTGAAATATGACTTGTGCCTGGCCTGTGTGCCCCAGGAGCAGTTCACTGCCTCCTAGAAGCTCGGGGCTGGATCACACTACTTCTTTGTATTTGACTCCTGCGTATTGTTATCCCCAGGAGCCTTATTATTTATTCTACTCCCTCCACCACCAATATTTGTGGATCATGCTCTATTTAGGAATTTACTGAAAATAGATAGATTTTTTACACTTCCTTACAACCAGAGGAAGATTAGTTTTAAGATGTGTAAGTCTTCAATCTGTATACTCTAGGGATGGTCTAGTCTCTCTACAGGTCTCTCACTCTCCTGAAAGTCACATCGTCTCTTCTGTCTCAGGGTATGTGAAAATTCTCATTATGAATTTCTTATGTTACCTCATGGATATTTTTATGTGGTCAGTTATAGAATCCCCTGCAAACTGTATTATGTTTTTGGCATCTCTTAAATTAGGTATCAAAGAGAGAACATGTGTGACTTATCTTTCCAAGGCAGGACATGTCAAGTTAACTTTTTACTCTCCAGGTTGCCAACCCACCAGTCAGGTGCACATCTCTGGTAACATCGGGCCTAAATAATGAGGTCCAGGAATGGAATCATGTAACATACAACTCGGCTGACTACTAAGAGCCATTTCTATCAGAACTGGCTATCGCCATGGTAGCAAAAGTGTCTGACAGATAAATTAATCATCCTGGCCCAGATATTAGTTCCAAAATCTCCCTGGTACTAGCTAGAACACTACTTGATGTCTTAGCAGCAACTTTCTTGGTGCCAGCTATGAGGAATGCAGATTTCTTGCTGTACTATTAACAAGCACCACAATTTTTCTTGCTGAGCACTCATTGCTCGAATTCCTGTCGATTTTCTACTTCTTGGTCATCTTCAAAACCACCATCATTTCTGGGATGATCTATTTCTAGATATTGTCCAGGCATAATTTGGCCCTTTCTCCTACTAATTAGGTTCCACATATGATGCATTTCCCTTTTGGTTATTAAAAAATGTGCATCCATAATTTAAAAAGAAGTCTTTCAAAAAGTACTTTCTTTATGCAGTATGTCTTGGTTTGTGTTATTTCATTTATACTCAAAACATCCCAGAAGATTAGCTAACAAAGAAAAATTGAAGTTTTCCTTTTCTTTAATTTTTAAAACTATTTTAGCTATTTCATTTTCCTAGATCTTTGAGAAAATGTCATATCTTAAATTGTGTCTTGTATTTCCAAATGTTCTACTTTTTGCTCTTTGTTATCAAGTATCAAATCAAAATACATCATACAAATATTTCTATCATTGTTTAATTGTAAGGTCTATCTTAAAATATAAAAATGTCTACTGTTTGTAGATTTTGTATTCTATTCTCTATATAGAAGCTTAGTTTATGAAAAATCTTAGTTTACCATCAGTTACCTACAAAAAATGAAAAAAAGTATCAGGTTAAGATACCACTGATGTCCTGGCCAGGTGGCTCAGTTGGTTAGTGTCATCCTGACACACCAAGGTTGTGGGTTCTGCTCCCGGGTCAGGGCACATACAAGAATCAACTAGTGAATGCAGAAACAAGTAGAACAAGTTGATCTCTCTCTCTCTCTCTCTTCCTTCTTCTCTCTGTAAAGTCAATGAATAAAAATTTTAAAAACTACATCACTACAAGTAAAAGTTCTTAACTTTTTTCAGTTTTTTAATATTATGAGAATATGTTATGAGAAAATACTTAAATTACTATTTAGTAAAATAATATCCATCCTAAAATACATCTATATAACTTTTGAAAGTCAAAGTGAAGAAGTATATGTACAAAGATTTTTAAAAGAAAGGGCAAAATTTTGCAAAAATATATGATTAATCAAAGGCTTCTTGCATAATATTTGGAAATTATTTCATTAAGATAAAAATAACTTTGTAACAGCAAATTATTTCAGAGGTAAAAGACAGAGATACAGACTGAATGAATTTTTTTTTAAATTTCAAAGAACATAAAAGCAACAAGCCAGTTTTCTGGATTTAAATACTGTTGTGTGTGTGTGTTTTGCCTATGTTTTCCCTCCTTTTAAGAAGCCTCTTGGTTTATTTCTTCAATTTCTAGCATTTGGTCATTTAGATAAAGTCACAGATGCTCACTTGCTTAAGTAGCTGTATTCAAATCATTTTTATTGCCTAAAAATTATTTCACTGCAAGATATTTCCTTCGGTTTAGCGTGTACAGCACAAGGCATTTGAATGATAAGGTAGTTGCTTCCAATTTGAATCTTGCCTGAAGAGAGTAACAGGTAACATCTAGCTTCATTACCTTTTAGGGTTTTACTGCACGATATTTATTAGTGTTTCTACTTTCTCACTGTCCATAACAATCCTTCTATCCCATTTAATACCTCTTTGTGGGAAATGCTTCTGCATACCTGTAGTTTGATAGTATTTCTACTATTTATCATCCATGTAGAAGAATAGAATAAGGTCTCTATACAGTCTGCTGAAATTTTGCTCTATTATATCATAGGACATATGTGTTAGTATGTGTTTGTGTCATATATCCTCACCACACATATGTGTACTGACACAAATATACTCATACGTACATCTATATGATATATAAAATAAATTAATAGATATACAAAGTATCTTTTTCTGTTAACTTTAAAGGAAGTTTTAAAATCTTAATAAGAAAACATTTTTTAATATATGGGAGTTAATTTAGTATACTCAATAAACAGTATTTCACAAATCAAAATCATTGAATAAAACGAGACTACTTTGGCAAAAACAACGGTGTTATCAGTAATTGTACAGCACTAGGATGAGAGTTGGGCTCTAGTCCCTATTCAGTTCTCTGTAGCCTCTCAACATGGTCAAGGTACTTCATATATCCAAGCCTCACGTTCCTTACCAATGAAATAGAATAATGAACTGTTTTTGAGCTAATAATTCTCTTCTTTATTTCTACAACTTGGGTGCTCAGAAGCTTGTAGAGGTTCAAAGAATATTTTGAACCTTATCATAAAGACTAAAATAAATGACTATCAAACAATCATTTAAAGACAGTTCTAGCTCAAAGAACAGTTCATTATTAATGTTGTTCATTTTTTTCTCTTTTTGAAAGCGAGTAGCACAGAAGTGTGAACACACATGACAAAAGGAAGACATTTTAACAATAGTGTCTTTTATGTTAAATGGCTTATCCACCTTCTAAGGACTGTGGCTTATGGGTTTCTTTTGAAGTCGTTTGTAATAAATATAAATATTTCTTTTTTTAATGTCTAACTTCAAAGATTGTGGACATATGAACAAAGTTAATCTGTGTTTAACCATTATGAGAAAAATATATTGTGGGCGATCTGCTTTATAAACACTACATTCTAATGAGGTTATGTATCTTATTTACTACTGAAATTGCAGCTGCATTAATGGGCCAGATGAGCTCTGTTCTTCCACTCTCTTTGCATTTTACCCTCCTCTTAAATTGCCTCAAAAAGTGTAAGTACATGAAGTGATGATAAAGAAGCCAGTCCTGCTGACTCAAATGCAGATCATCTGAAGTCTGTGCAGTGGGCTCCACTGGTGCTACATGTTACTCAGTGTTCCATGTTCTCATCACTCAGTTCAGACGAGTTCACCTGAGGTGATAAGGAACTGCCCAGTCAGGTGTTTACACATTTGATTCCTTTGTTAAGCTCTTCCCACAGTGCCTCTAACACATTCAAATCTCTAAGTGCTTTTTTTAAAATCTCATAAATCCCACATAAGAGTCTTCAAGTTGCAGTCCCAGGAATGTTCTGTCCATGTGGCTTCCACATCAGTATTACAACTCAAAACCATTTTTGCCTTTCCAGCTAGGAGATTCACCTCTAAGCCTCATATATCTCAGATAACTTTTTTGCTGTAGTAGTAAAAAAAATCAAATAACAGGAGTTAAATCTTTAATAGGGAATCTTGTTATAAATATTTGCAAAACTGACAGAATTAATACATTCTAAGTAATATAAAGGAATTCATATGAAGCAGGAAATTACTGTTCAAAGAAGACTATTAAGTATGTCCATTATGGACTTTGAAAACATTCCCCTCTGTAAATTTCAGGCTATTTATATTACTTGTTTAATGTCTTCTTTCATAATTAAGGAGACCTTGAGGATAGGAATTATATCTGTCTTAATCACTGCTACATTTCAGCAGCTTCTTCATGACTGGCACAAAATACACCCTCATATATATATACACACACACATTTAATAAATTAACATAATGAAAGTTGATCTGTTAAGAGTTTATGTCAAGCTTACTTTTTAGGTACCACTTTTACTAAAACTGTGATTTCTCTGACTATGGAATATTCTATCATACATAGCTTTCCAAACTATATGTAACACTTACTAATTTTCATCTAAAAATCATCACTGTCCTTCTCCTTCCTAGCACCCTATAAAACTCTATTTCCTCTGTAAAAATTAATGCTACATTCTACTTTCTTCATATACTGAGTAGGTCAGCACCATAATTAAATTTTTGACCTCTACTTCTAGTCTGTATCTTATATCTCTAAATATATACACGCAAGTTCTTGAGTTTTTTTCTCTACATAAAATGTAAAAATGATCATTTAACTTAAATCATGTAAGAAGCAACATTTATTTAAAGCATAAACTGTCCTCTGGATTCTATGTAAAGTGATTTCTATGCATTATCTCATTGTAGACTCCTAAAACTTATGAAATAATTTTCTTAACCATCTTTCACAAATTATCAGAGTTATTATTAATAGCTTAATATTCTTTCAGAGATTTTTCTGACTCTAGAATCTATGCTCATAGCTTGTATGCAACTTGGTTGTTCCTATGCTCCTTTAATTTTTATTAGATTTTTTCCTCAAATGGAAAAAACGTTTTTGTTTTTGCTTTAACTAAACATATATTTTTTCACATTTATATTTTAGAATACTGCCTAACGAACAAAGCAACATAATTACTTATTGGATAGATATACTGTCTTTCTTATTACCCTGGAGTATGAGCAAATAGAGATATTTAAGTTGTGAAGTCCTATTTCTGAGGGCAAAATGAGTAACTGGAAACCATACATATATTATCGTTTCTACAATTAATTATTGGGTAACATTGGACATTGACAAAGTCATTGTAATTATTATTTTTTTTAAGATTTTATTTATTTATCTTTAGAGGGTAAGGGAAGGAGAGAGGGAGAGAAATATCAATGTATGGTTGCCTCTCACGCATCCCCTGCTGGGAACTGGCCTGCAACCTGGCATGTGCCCTGACTGGGAATCGAACCACAAACGTTTGGTTCGCAGGCCCACGCTCAGTCCACTGAGCTACACCAGCCAGGGCTCATTGTAATTATTTAGTGCTCAGATTACAAGTCTAAATTTCTAAAATAAAGGTACTGTGTGAGATTACCTCCAACTATTCTTTCAGCCACCGAATGTGTGTTTTAAGATCTTTTCATGAAGTCTGTCACAAAGATGAACTACTTCTTCAACTGAGAAGCACCATCCTTACTGAACTGATTCTGTTTATTTTTTGTTAAATATTTATTTACTATTGTGCAGATATAGAATAAAAATCACATACATTACTTGATTGTATATTTTATTTGATCTATAATGCTTTTTAAAATTGAGTTCCAACTCTTCAATCGTCCCTACTTTATCTAGGAGACAATTATGCAAATTGAAAATTTTGATATTAGGGGTTGGTACACAATATTCTTAAATATTATGATTTAGGATTTGCAGAATAGCATAGAGCTAGGGAATAATTAATGTTTATAAATAACATTTTTTAATTATTAGAAAGATAGTATATAGATGTACATTTTTAAACATTCAGGAATTCAAGATTTTTTTCAATCATTTTATCACCATATTATGAATCTTAATATAGATACCTATGTTAGAAGATAATATTTTCTGGAAATCATATCTACATTGAGGAAACCATTGAATGTATTATGACATTTGAAGTATAGAATGACAAAGTAAATGGTATAATAGAAAAAGGAAAGAAAATGTTTTGCAAAAATTGTTCTAAGAATGTTTATATCCATCCATAATTATATATTTTGTTTTTTATTTTATTGTGTTTATGCTCAAAACAGTTGATATGAATATAGAGCATATAAAAAGGTTATGATCTAACAAATAAGCCTGAATTTCACCTATTTCAGTCATGCATGCATATTAATTTATTAATCTCTTTGTGCTAGAGTTTCAGCAGGTAAAATGAGAAAAAAAAAAGAGCTGTTCCCAGCCAAATATTTTCCAGCACTTACAGTGTACATTTACTGTTATAAATCTTTACATGCATTTCTCAACCAAATAATTTATTGATCATAAGATTAAATCTGTTATCCCAAATTTATGAATAATAAAACCAGGGAACATATCTGAAATATATAAAAACTCTTAAAATTGAACAAGAAACCAGAAAAAAAATGGGAAATATATCTGAACAGAGACCTCATTAATGAACATATAAAAATTTCAAATTAGCACACAAAAAATACTCAACATAATTTGTGATAAGGGAAATTCATAATAAAACACAATGAGATATTACTGCACATTTATTATAATAGCTATCATCCAAATCAAAACAACGGCAGCAAAAAATCCAAAATCTGACAATACTAGTTTCTGGTTAGGATGTGGAGCAACAGGAACACTCACTGATGGGAGAAATAAAGTCAGGTACAGCCACTGCAGTAAATGGCTTGACAGTTTCTTGTAAAGTTAAACAAAATCTTACCATATGATTAAACAATCACACTGCTAAGAATTTAACAAATTGTTTTAAAAATTATGTTCTCAGACAATCCTGTACATGAGTAACTAGCAATTCCATGGAAAAGCATCAAAAAAATGAAAGGAGTGAAGTTGTCCTTCAGGGTGAATGGATAAACAAACTGTCAGACATCTTTACAATTAAATGCTATTCAGTGATAAGAAAATTGGTATGAAAATCACACAAATATCTAATATAATAAATGCATAAGGTTAAGTGAAAAAAGCCTGCTGAAAAGGCAACATACTGTTTATATACAATTTTAGAAATGGCATAGCTATAGAAATAGTGAATATATCAGTGGTTAGTAGGGGATTCCATGTTGGAAAAAGTGAGGAAGGGGGCATTGAACAAATGAAGAAAATGGTGTTGTTGTTGTTGTTTTCAGAACAATGAAAGTCTCCCATATGAGAATTTAATGGTGGATACATGACACTCTGCATTTGTCAAAACTCATACATTTACAGCACAAAGAATAAACCTTAATATATACAATGTTTTCAAAATTAGGACTGATGACTTCACTGGTGAATTCTACTAAACATTTAATAAAGACATACCTTAATCCTTTATACACTCTTCTATGAAATAGAAGGGGACACATCCTAACTCATTACAAAAGTCAGTATTACCATACATCAAATAAAATAAAAATGTTAAAAAAGAAACTACAGACCAATACATTTTATTAATATAAATACAAAATCCTTAGCAACAACATAAGCAAAGGAACACAAAGAGTGGACTCATGGACATGGATAATGGGGGGAGCATTAACTGTGGGAGTGGGGGTGTGGAATAGGGAAGAACAATGAGGAAAAAGATGGGATAACTGTAACTGAATAACAATAAAAATAAAAAATTAATATCTTAGACAAAACTAGCAATATGAGTTTGACAGCATATAAAAAACATTTTACAGCTCGACTAAGTGGGATTTACCTGAGGAATGCAAGGTTGTTAAGTGCGAGAAATAAATCACTGAAATAGACCTTATTAATAGAATTAAGAGGGAAAAAATAAAACAGAATTTAAAACTTTGATGAACTTTGGTAGGTAGAGATTTAAAATAAAAGACATTTGACATGCTTCAGCACTTTTTCATAACAAAAACAATGAAACACAGGAAGAGAATTTCCTCAAGCTGAATCATGCTTAACAGTGAAAAAGACAAGGCAGACTACTATCATTGCCATCTCTTTCAACAGGGTGTTGTAGGTTATAAACAAGATAATTAGACAAGGAAAATAATTAAAGGGTACTTAGATTTTAAAGAAAAAATAAAACTATGTCTATTTTCAGATGGTATGATCTTCTATGTAAGAAACTTGCACAAATCCACAAAAATCTATTATAATTAATAGACAAATTCAGCAAAGTTGCAAGATACAAACTCAACATAAAAAAAGAAAAATTTATTTTGATACACTGGCAACAAACAATTGAAAAGGAACTTTTATTTCTATTAGCATGAAGAAGAGTGAAATATTTATGAATAAATTTAATTCAAGTGAAATATTTGTACAATGAAAAATCAAACAAAATATTGAAATTAATTAAATGCCACCTAAATTAAGGGAAATAAACTCATTGAAAATGGGTTAAGGCACACTATTAAGATGGCAATGTGGCAAAAATTGATTTCCATATTGTATTCAATAACTATTAAAATTCCATCTACCTCTTTTTCAGAAATAGAACAGCTAATTCTTAAATTCATATGAAAATTCAAGGAACACAGACACACAAAAACAATCTTGCAAAAGAAGGAATTTGAATATGTGCTTTCCAATAACAAAACTTACTATAAAACCAGAGTAATTAAAACAACATGTACTGGCATACAGTTAGATATACAGAGCAGTAAAAAATAATTGAGATTTCAGAGATGAACCGTTGGCCAACTGATTTCAACAAAGTTGCCAAAATCATTCAATGAAGATAGTATATTCTTTCCCACAAATGGTCCTAGGACATCTGCAAATCTACATACATTAGGATGAATTTGGATCCCTACCTCACAATATATACAAAAATTAACTTGAATCAAAACGTAGAAATCACTGTAAAATTTATAAAATTCTAGGGGAAAATACATCTGTCAGCCTTTGTGGTCTTGCATATGACATCAAAAGAATAAACAACATAAAAATAGATAAATTGAACTTTTTAAACTTTTTTTATTGATGTTTGAATATAGTTGTCTCCATTTTATGGAGACATTTATGTCTACTGTATAGAGACAACTGTATTCGAACATCAATAAAAAAAGTTTTAAAAAGTTCAATTTATCTATTTTTATGTTTTAGCTTTTGTGCAAGAAAGCACAATATCAAGAAAATAAAAAGACTTACCTCTCAACAATAAAATGACAATAACCCAATTAAAAATCAGCAAAGGATTTCAAGAGATATATCTACAAGGAAATTATACAAATAGTCAATAAACACATGAAAAGACAGTAACATGCAAATCAAAATTACAATGAGAACAATTTTATGCCTATTAAGATAACCATAGTCAAATAAATGGAAGATAACAAGTGCTGATGAGCATGTGGAAAAATGAAACCTCTGATCTGCTGCTGATAGAAATGTAAAATGATGCAGCTTCTGTATAAAAGAATTTGTGAAGTCCTCAAAAAGTTGAGCAGTGTTGTCATACTATCCAGAAATTCTACTCCTGGGTTTATACCCAACCATATTAAAAACCTATGCCCACCAAAAAACTTGTACATGGATGTTTATAGCAGCATTACTTATAAGAGCATAAAGTAAAATCATGCAAATATTCATCAATTAATGAATGGATAAATTGTTGTATCAGAACAATGGAATAACTGCATAAATGCAATAAAAAGAAATGTACTAGTGCATGCCACAATACTGACGAACCTAGAAAACATTTTACTAAGTTAAAGATACCAGTTCCCAAAGCCCACATATTGTATGATTCCGTTCATACAAAATGTCCAAAATAGATAAATCTATTGAGCCAGAAAGTAGATTAGTGGTTGCCTGGAGATGAGCATAGAGTAGAATGGGGAGTGTGAGTGCTCTTTGGTACAAGAGTTTCTCTTTGTAGTGGTGATAAACCGTTCCGGAATTGGACAAAGTGATTGTTGCACAACCTGTCAAATATAATAAAAATTAATGAGTCTTATACTTTAAAATGGAAATTTTATGGAATGTGAACTATATCTGTAAAGAAGTAATTTGAAATTTTTATATATTTAATAGAAGACTTTGATGAAAGTATTACTAATATTTCTATGGTAAAAATAAGATTTGCTCTCATCAAATTTGAAGTATTTTTCACAAAATGATATTTCCAGGTTACAAAACTATGCTTTTTAAGTATGTATATATGAAGAATTTATTGAACTTTAATGAAACTTAATGCTACAGGTACTTAATACTTTTTGCATTAGGGGGATCTTGAGGAACAAATCCTGTGTCTCTTCACTTTCACTGAATACAGATGAATTTCTTAGTGTTGACATTTTCATAAAAATTTAACGAGTACATGAATTCTGGAAGAATGTACTCTATTTTCTCTACCTTGTGTACTGTTTGTTGAATTTATGTTCAATAAGTGATCACAATAACAGTAGTAACATAAAATATTATATAACAGAAGTGTCTTATTCACACATTTTCTGGAACAATACTTAGTGTACATGATCAGAGGTAGAAAAAAGTCCTCAGTCATTAAAATCAGGCATTCAGTGAAGTATAATTTTACTTGATTTTCTGTAACTGCCATACTTCTCCAAGTGCTTCGTCATTTATGTCATAGTCCATTCTTTGTGTTCGCTTGCCCAGACTATCATTTCTGTGAGATTCGAATTCAGGTTCTACAATATTTCCATCATGCTGAGGGTTTAGGCATAATCATCTGGTTCCCGAGGCCACCCGCCTGTCACTAGAATGTAATTTCTGCAAATGAAGAGATTCTGAGTGCATTGATCACTGCAGTGCCTGAGTTTCTTTTAAAAATGTTTGGCACCTAATGCAGATCCATTAGATAATTATTCAATTGATGATGCCTAACACTTCTTGCAATGATCATTGGTGTCATGGATGTACAAATTTCTATTTTAAGGAATATTTGGGAAAAGCTTTTTGACAGTCTTAGAATTTTTCTGGGTCTTACATGCCCAGAGACAGCATGTATTTTTTCCCTGATCTCTGCATTCCTACAATCTCCTAAGGGCTCTTCACAGGAAATGAGAAACAAGTCTCTTTTATGCTTGAATATCAAAAACTTATGAAGGATTTGTCCAAAGAAAAGGACACAGAGACCCTTTCTCCAGCACTCATTACCTCTACTTTGATCCTGCTCCGGGAGTCCTATTCTCCTCTGAGGTATGGAAAACGAGAGTGGAAAGAGAAGGCAAATTGCCAGGAGTAACAAGATCCTTGCTCTTAATTTTTTTTCTCAAAAATTTTATATCCATTTTTCCCCTTCTGAGTTACAGGTTTTAAAAATTAAAGTCTCAATTGTGACTCACCTTTTAACTTCTTTTTGCTCTCATATATTTTTCTTGAGGTAGTAAGTATGAAATCTTAGCTATTTAAATGTGGCAAAGGCAAAGAAAAACATACTGTTACTGTGAGAAGTATAAAATAAGTAAAATTTAATGAATATAAGTAAAATAATTATATTTATAATTATATTTTGTATATGCTAACATATATAGTTATGCTACCTTATACATATACAGCTTAAATCAGAGTCAGAAAAATAACATAACTTTAAAAATAGGTAATATATAAAAATGTCTGTCCAAATTGCAAAATCCTAGTATTTCATTATTTTATTCACCTGTAAGAATATATAAGCCAACTTAATTCAAATATACAATAAGAGGGAGACTATGTTGTAGAATTCATTATGGCAATATCTATTACTAACACAACAATTATCCCTCCTCTAACTGAAGTTGGGACGGGGTATAAAAATAAGGTTCAGATGTAGCTTCCTTGGTACTCTTCTACTAACGAAAGGCCAGAAAGAATGGTATTGTAGAGAATCCTGTATTCCATACTAAGGGGCTTGAACTGTGTCCTACATCAAGTTGTGAATAAAAAGTCATCTTGCTTAGTCAACATTGACTTTCTTTTCATTAAAACTACCAACAATGATCTTATTCTGCTTTCTATTTACCCTTGGTATTCCACTGCAATAACTATTCTTTGCTTTTTTCCAAGCAATTTAAAATTACCGTCAACTCACATAACTGCTTATTGAAGAATGAACAATACAATAATATACAGCCCTGTTTTATTATACCTTCATGCTTAAAAGTTACTTTCAGTGTTTTTACCTCTTAATTTTAAAAAGAAAATATGTTCAGCTTGATATAAAATAAATGCAAGATTCAGCACAAATCGGACATAAAAGCAGTTTAGATGAAGAGTATCTCATTTATTGAAAATAAAATAGTGTAGTCCTCTCTTCATTTATTTATTCACTATTGTACTTATATATTCTTGAATTTATAGAAGTAGCTTATTCTTTGAAAAGCACAGTACTCTGAAATTTTAATTGGTATAGTTTCACATAATTCCTGTTAAAATATATATCAGTAAAGTTTAATTTACTTTATCAGCAGTATCTATATATGTCTATCTATCTGTTAAAATTCTTTATTAATATTCAGATCAACTAATATGTTGCTACTCTTGCCACATTATATATTCCAGGTGGTTCTATTAATAATAAATCCCTGGATTATGAGTATAGCAACCTCAATTACCTCTGAAAGGACATTGTAATAGACCCAGATCTTGGTAAGGATGTTACTAAAATGTCAAAACTGGGAGTAGGTATTACTTTTATTATAAGAAAATATTATGAAAAGAAGCCCCAGGGGAAAGAGCATTTAGATGTCAGTTTAGAACAGCTAGAGAGACAACAGAGGAACTCCATCATGCAGAAGCCAGAACACAGACAAACTGGTCAGGGCTGCTATTATTCTATTAAGTGCCCATCAATTAAATCCTCAAAGGCATAAAATCACAATACTAATAGTTACCACACATTTATTTGGAGAAAAAAAAAAAGCAGTTCTCACATATGCAGATTTTAAGGTTTAAATATCACAAATTTACTCAGTAAAATTCTTACTGGATTTTTATCTTAAATGTGAGGCTCTTTGAAACCAGGCTATAATTTTAATAACTGCTTTTTTCCATCTGTTTTCCCCACTTACTCAAGAGGTTTAAAAATTTAAGAACTATGATGGCAATATCAGTCTTCAAAATGTCTCTCCTGAATTCAAGCCATCTATTGAATTACCAACTTTCCTAATCTAATTACATAAATCATAATTACCTATAAGATAACAATTAATGCTGAGAAGCACCTGTGAAGATGGAATTGCAGTTATGAAGCCTGAAACCTTGTAGTCAGTAGGGATAAAATTCACTGAAATCAATGGGATAAAATGCCTGAAGTAAGCTTTGCACAGAGACCTAAGGTTATGCACTTTCTAAACATGGTAGAATAATTTTACTTGTATTTCTCAGTTGTAGGGTAAAAAATGGACCAATTACTGGTTTGACATTTATTCCAATAGAAGCTTACACATTTAAGCTTTGTAACATTCAGTGCCTTTATTTTAATTATGCAAAATTTTAATTAATGGTAAGAAGGAAAACATGTAAACAAAATAATGATCATCCTACTTTTCAGCTGATTCTGTCACTATAGAGTCAAGGATTTCAGCCATACAATTGATGCGCATAGATTGTGTGACCAGTTGAGTTTCCTTTTCTATAAATATTAAAAAAGGAAGGAAATGCATAGAAATATTCTTAAAATTTTCATGTACTAGAGGTTCTAAACGAGGATAATTTTTCCCTTCTCAGTAGAAGATATTTGGCAATACCCGGAGAGACAATTTTGCCATAGCTAAAAGCCTTGCTACTGGTGGTTAGCAAAAAGAGACACTGTGGAACACTCTACTATAAGAATTCTCTTTCCTGCCTTGGCTCAGTAGATTGCATACCAGCCTACAAACTTAAGGGTTGCCAGTTCAATTCCCAGACAGGGCACATGTCTCAGTTGTGGGCCAGGACCCCATTGCAGGGGCTCATGAAAGGCGACCACACATTGATCTTTCTCTCCTTCTCTTTCTCCCCCTCTTTCCTTATCTCTAAAAATAAATAAATAAAAATTTTAATTAAAAAAGAATTCTCTTTCCATAAGGTCAATAGTACCATCATGTCAACCAACTGATACATAGTGACAGAAAATATTAAAGTCAAACAAACACCATTACAGAAAAAAGACAAACACATGATAGGACATTACTTGATTATGTATTCAAACATAAAAAAATAGTAATAAAAACATTTTCAATGGTATAAAATACTAACATAAAAATAGTACAAATACATTAAAATTCATATTGTGAGTAAAAACTGAAAAATAATTATTTAGTGATAATTGAATATACATCAAAGTTGTATATAAGATAGATATATTTACATTACCTCTCTCAAAAGGCACATTTGCTAGAATTCTAGTTAAATTTACATACATTTTGTTCTCTATCTATAATTTTTGGGTTTCTCAATAAGGGACGTTTAAGAAGAACCAGTAGTTCTTATAAAAAATCTTGGTAGTAATACAGAGACAAATCCATGAACTCAAACAGACATCTGAGAATTCAGATCATTGATTCATCAATTATGAGGCTTTATTCTATTGGCTATGACCTTTGGTTTTACCAGAAAATTCTAAAGCAGTGATTTTCAACTGGCACGTTGCAAAAATTTTTATAATATGGAATTCCTGACTATTTAGTCAGGTGCAATTATCTCTCTTCTCTTAGATTGGCAAATAAAAAAAATAGCCAACACAACAATAGAATTTTGGTGTGAAATCAAAATTATACCTACTTTTTGTCAGTCTGGCAAAAATATAATATAAAATTTTGGTGTGTTTAAATTTTAGTAATTAGCTTGTGTGTACCATGAGATGCAAAAAGGTTGAAAATCACATATATGAAATTTTAAACTAAAAGCCCTTATACATCCACCATGGAAATCTTGGTTTATATCTAGGTTTGGTTAACAGTAACCTTTCATTCCAAGGAAAAAATTATATCCCTATAAATTATTTTCTGTGTCATGGTATTTTATGGATCAAAACTCCTTATGTGAGGATGTTTATTCTTTTGGAATCTACCCCTATTGTGGCACAGGCACTCAAAAAATATTTCTCTAGATTGTTATAGTTTTAATATGTAGATATGTATTCAATACTTAGGAATAGCTCTGTCCTTTGTATGAGGACAGAGCTCTGTATGAGGAAAATCATTCACCTTCTGAGAAAGACAAATACATACCACTTTACAACCCTTTCCTTCCACTTCCTAGGAAGGATTCTTTGTTGTAACACTAGATAATTTAAAAATCTTTTTTATGCACCCAGCATAGGAGCACATAAATATGTGAAGTGACTCTTGATGGACATAAAGGGAGAGATCACCAGAAATACATTGATAGGAATTTTAACACCCCATTAACTTCGATGGACAGATCTTTCAGACAGAAAATAAAAAAAAAAAAAAAAAAAAGAGAGAGAGAGAGAGGCCTTACACAACTCACTAGATCAAATGGATTTAATTGATATCTTCATAGCATTTTCCCCTCAAAGGAGCAGAATAGATATCCTTTTCAAGAGCACATGGAACATTTTTAGAATAGACCACATGTTAGGACACAAAACACATATCAATAACTTCAAGATTGAAATCGTATCAAGCATCTTCTCTGACCACAATGCTATTAAACTACAAATCATTCACAAGAGGAACACTGAAAAACATGCAAAAACATGGAAGCTAAATAAAATGTTATTAAACAATGAGTGGGTCAACAACAAGATCAAGGAAGAAATCAAAAGATACCTGAAACAAATGAAAATAAGAACACGACAATCCAAATTCTGTGGGACACAGGGAAAGCCACCATAAGAGGGAAATTTATAGCATTACAAGCCTATCTCAAAAAAGCAAGAAAGAGCTCAAATAAACAATCTAACTTTACACTTAAAGGAACTTGAATAAGAACAACAAACAAAGCCCAAAATGAGTGGAAGGAAAAAAATAAGAAAAATATGAGCAGGGAGTAAAAAAACAACTCTAAAAAAATGATACAAAAGATCAATGAATCCAAGAGCTGGTTCTTTGAAAAGACGGACAAGACAGATAAACTTTTAACCAGACTCATAAAAAAAAAACCCACAAGAGAGAGCACCCAAATAAATAAAATCAGAAATGAAAGGAGAGAAATAACAACTGACACCAAAGAAATACAAAAGGACTGTAAGACAATATTGTGAACAATTATATGCCAACAGACTGGACAACCTCGATGAAATGCATAAATTCCTAGAAACATACAGTCTTACAAAACTAAATTGGGAAAAATCAGAGATACTGAATAGACAGATTACACCTAGTGACACTGAAGCAGTAACTGAAAAACTCCAAACAAACAAAAGCCCTGGACCAGATGGCTTCCGGGGTTAATGTTACCAATATTCCAAGAGAATGAATACCTCTGCTTCTCAAGCTATTTCATAAAATTCAAGAGGAGGGAAGGCTCCCAAACTCATTTTATAAGGCCAGCATTATCCTAATTCCTAAACCAGATAAAGATGCTACAAAGAAAGAAAATTATAGGCCAATATCTCAGATAAACATAGATCTAAAATCCTCAACAAAACATTAGCAAACTGAATAAAGCAATGCATCAAAAAGATCATACACAATAAGCAAGTGGGATTTATTCCAGGAATGCAAGGTTGGTACAACATTTGCAAATCAATAAATATGATTTACCACATAAACAAAGTGAAGGGTAAAAACCACATGATCATATCAATGCATGCAGAAAAAGCATTTGATAAAATCCAGTATCCATGTATGATAAACACTCTAAGCAAAGTAGGAATAGAGGGAACATACTTAAACATAATACAGGCTATGTATGAAAAAACCACTGCCAGCATCGTATTAAAAACTATAGGCATTCCCTTTGAGACTGGGAACAAGACAGGGATCTCTGCTTTCACCTCTCTTATTCAGCATAGTACTTGTAAGTCTTAGCAACAGCATTCAGACAAGAAGAAGAAATAAAAGGCATCTACATTAAAAGGAAGAAATAAAACTGTCATTGTTTGTAGATGACATGATACTGAATACAGAGAACCAAAAAAACTCCACCAGCAAAGTACACAAACTGATAAATAAATTCAGCAAAGTAGCAGGATACAAAATTAATATCCAGAAATCAGCTGCATTTTTTATATGCCACTAATGAACTAACAGAAAGGGGAATTAAGAAAACAATCCCATTCACAATTGCTTCAGAAAAGTAAAACACCTAGGAATAAACCTAACCAAGGATGTAAAAGATCTGTACTCAGAAAATGATGAGACACTGAGGAAAGAAACTGAAGAAAATACAAGTAAGTGGAAGCACATACTGTGTTCAAGATAGAAAGAATTAACATCACTAAAATGTCCATGCTACCCAAAGCAATCTATAGATTCAACACAATCCTATCAAGATTCCAATGAAGTATTTCACAGAACTAGAACAAATACTTCAAAAATTTATATGGAACCACAAAAGGCCCTGCATAGCAACAGTGATCCTGAGAAAGAACAAAGTTGGAGGAATCACATTACCTAATATCAAACTATACTATGAGACTATGGTACTCAAAACAAGATGTCACTGTCATAAAAACCAACACATAGATCAATGGAACAGAAGAGAGAGCTCAGAAATAAACCCACACCTTAATCATCCATTAATATTTGACAGAGGAAATAAACATATACAATTGGTTAAAGATAGTTCATTCAACACATGGTGTTGGGAAAACTGGACAGATAAGTGTAAATAAATGAAACTAGATCACCTTGTTATATGACCATATGAATCAATTCTAAGTGAATTAAAGATTTAAATGTTAGACCCAAAACCATAAAAATTCTTAAAGAAAACATAGGCAGCAAACTCTCAGACACTGCTCATAGCAATATTCTATTGGATATTCTATCTAGGTAAGGAAAACAAAAGAAAAAATAAATGAGAGTACATCAAACTAAAAGGTTTTTGCACAAAAAAGAAATCATAGACAAAATAAAAAGGCAACCCACAAAATGGGAAATATATCCACCAATACATTTGATAGGGAGTTAATATCCAAAATTTATTACAAACTTATAAAACTCAACACATACACACACACAAAAAACAAAAACCCAATTAAAAAATGGTCAAAAGACCTGAATAGACACTTCTTCAAAGAGGACACAGATGGCCAATAGATGTATGAAAAGATGATCAATGTCACTAATCAGGAGAGAAAGGCAAATTGAAACCACAATCAGATATCTCATGGCTGTCAGAATGGCTGAAATCAGTAAATCAAGAAATAACAAGTACTGGTGAAGATGTGGAGAAAGGGGAACCCTTTTGCACTGTTGGTGGGAATGAAGATTGGTGCAGCCACTGTGAAAAGCAGTACAGAGATACCTCAAAAAAATAAAAATGTTACTGCCTTTTGATTAAGTGACCCCACTTCTGGGAATATATCTGAAGGAACCCAAAACACCAATTTGAAAGAACATAATTACCCCTGTGTTCACTGTCGTATTATTTACAATTGCCAAGATATGGAAGCAGTCCAAGTGTCCATCAGCAGATAAGTGGATAACAAAGCTATGGAACATTTACACAATAGAATACTACTAGGCTGTACAAAAAAGAAAATGTTATCATTTTCTACAGTATGGATGGACCTGGGCAATATTATGCTAAGTAAAGCAAGCCCCTCAGAAAAATACAAATACCATGTGATCTCATTCATATGCGGAATCTAATGAACAGACTGAAATAACAAGGAAAATAGGGACAGACTCATAAATGGAGGGCAGGATGACAACTAGTTGAGGGGAGGTGGAGGGATGGAGAGATTGAGCAAGAAGGAAAAGTACTCATGGACATGGACAACAGTGTGGTGATTGCTGGTTTGGAGGGGCATGTAAGGTGACTAATTAATAATGGAAAAATACAATAAAGATTAAATTTAAAAAACCTTTTTGAGAAAGCAACTTGAAGAAATGAAAAGACAAGATATCATTGATCAAAATATTTAATCATATCCAAAATATTATAAAACTGGAAAAACCAATAAACTAAATGTATTGTTAAAATTCTTAAAAATAAAAATTCAAGATGATTTAATTAAAATGCCTAGTGTATCAATGTTTTTCATTAAGGGAATTCTTACATCTACAAATAATTAATATAAGTTAACAAATTTATGAAATGCATGGATATGAATAAGTAAATAATAATATTTATCATAAAATTTTATTAAGGAATATTGATGGAGTTTTATATTTATCTATCTGAAAATCTTATTTTTACTAATTCTATTTTGTTTTAAAAATATATTTCTGTTGCACACATTTAAGGTTAGAATTTTTAAATAAATTAAAAATTTTTGTTATATACTAGGTACAATGAATCTAATTGACTTATGCAAGATAATCTACTAATTATATTCTATCATATATTATATCTATATCTAATGAGCCAGGTATTAAAAAGTTAATTATTCATCAAGGTTTATTAAGAAAATGTCACAAAATTCACCAGTATTTCATCTACTTGCATATGACTATATGTATCTTTTCCTACTGTTTTCTCAGAATATTTTTAAAGGACATATATATATATAATATTATGTATTATATTATATATCTATTATATATTTTATATATATAATATATATCCTAGTGCTCTGGAATTATTCTGTTAAAATTTCAGGTGAAATAACATGCAAACTACAAGCTAAAATAATTTTCTTTATAGGTTTATTCCCTCCAACCATTCTTATATATCAATGCAGTTGAAGATAATAGTAAAAACATTTTATCTATACCACTACTAGAAAAATCTTAGGACAAATTACTGGTAACATGAAAATGTTAATATATCTTCTGTCAATTTTTTCTATCTCAAATATACAGATTCACTTCTGATCACTGTTGGGAACCACCCTGCCTGGTTTCTGGAGTTGTAACCCTGCATGGCTAATGCTGAGTGAGTGACCTTTGGACCATAAGCCACTAAGGAGACAAAGCTTATCTCCCTGGCAGGAGCACTGCTTCTGCTCCTTTTAGTTCATCTACAACTGGCTCGCAATGCTTGGTCAGTTAGCCAATGACAGGCAAGATTCTCCAAGTGGGGAACAACCTAAGACAGGTATGATCACATGGAGGCCCCAAGGAAGGACTTGGGGGGCTACAGCAAAAGGGGTTGACAGACCCCCACCCCTCTGCTGTGACATAGCCTGAGTCCTCATTCTGTCTCCTAATCTCCTGGCTACCTTACTACCCCTGCTTGACTTAAGCCTGAGACAATGCCTTAAGCCTGAAACAATATTGGTGGTGGGTACAGCACTGTACTGGAAAGGGCGGGTTCCCTAGAGCACCCAGGCCTAAGAAAGAATATGTAAAATCCTGTGAAACCTGCTTTGTTTAGAATGCTCTCAATTAAATAAGGGTCCAAGCAAGAAATGAGTTTGTTCCTCAAAGTTTTATTGCTCTTTAGCTATCTGACCCTGACTCAAAAGAGGCCCTCAGAGTTCTTTGTTATCTATTGTTTGATCCTTATTGCCTGACAATGATTAATGAGCTTTACCTGTATTCCTGTGCAAAACGAACCTAATAAAATCCCATTGAAGAAAAGGCTCTTGGCCCTTCTCCTTTGAGAAATCAGCCACCTTTCCTCCCCAAGCAGATCATGTCTTAGTAGCATTATTTTCATCCGTGGTGGATGGGGGGGGAGGCTGCGGGTGGAGCCCCCCCACAGATCACAGTAGGATCTATGAAAAGAATGTTTCCTGAAGGACTCACAGACGAAGCCAAAGCAGAGTAGGACTGAGGGTGGGTGGGGATTGGATAAGGTCAGGGGAGAGTGGTGGGAGAAAAAATGGAGACAACTGTTCTTGAATAATAATAAAAAGTAATTTTTTTTAAAAAAAAGAATGTTTCCTGAAAAACTGATGCTCCTGGTACTGTGCTTCAGTTCCTTTATTATTGTGCATTGAGAGGCTTTACTGAGAAACAATGTCACCTATAACACCTATGCTTTTATAAAAGGGTGACCTGTGGTCCTCCTCTGTCACCAGAGTCTAGTGTGGTAAAGATTCCAGGACAACTGGGAAGGAATGGAAGAGTCTTCAGAAAGGTCAAGCCCTCTGACTATGCATACTCACATGCAGTGATGGAAGAGAGTTCTGGTTATGGTGGAGTGAAGAAGGAGAATAAGCCACCAAGATAATGAGCTAAGCAGCCACACTAACTTTTCTAACCAGAGAATTATTCTAGAAGAGGAATCGACTGTCTGAGTTAAACCTACACTCTAAATAGAATAATTGCAAGTTATTAAATTCAGATAATTTTGTGTATATAATATGTAATTGGTTTGCTACAGTTGTTCAAATTAAACAACAAGGTGAAGAAGATAAGTAGGTAAGAGTCTGCATGTCTTATTTTCATGGATTGGAATTAATAAATACTATGTCAAAAATTTAAATAGATTAAATAGTTGTATAAATGTATCATTTAAATTCATAAGAGTAAGTAAATATGAACAAAATTCAGTGCTTTTGTAGTAGAAATTTAAAATATAGATAAAAATTAAAGCTGGCACTCTGTATCAGCCCCTGATGGCTCCCTGCTGGCTTCCTGGCTTCAGACTGTCACCTGTTGACTAGTTAGTTGATTCCCTGTGGCCCTGGATGCTCCCCTGCTGTTTCTTTGTACTGGGCCCTGGACCACTCCCCTTCCTCTCCTGTGTCCTTGGCTTTTACAATTCTGTATCTCCTGCTTGTACCACGAGACCTCTCCCCTTCCCACTTTGTTGCAAAGGTATTTAACCACCCACCTGACCCCTCCTCAGTGCCCAGAATTTGGAAGCTGTCTCCTCTGGGCCCACGCATGTAATAAAGGCTTACTCCGTCACCCCAGATCATGTAAGAGTTCGTTTTTCCACAACACTTTCTTTAACAAATAAGGATGTGGGTGTCACTTTATACCCTTTATGAACTTCTTTTGTGTTTTTTCTGTCCAAACATATGTTTTCCAGCAAAAATATTTATAAGAAACTAGTGTAATTAAAACGCAAAGGAGTCACTAGTTTTTAGATATGAGATAAAATATAAAATATGCTGTTATCTATGGTAGATTATGCTATTGTTTTGCAAATACTCACTTTTCCCACCCACTCTGCCACCAAAACAAAAATTGTCTAGGCCTTTGCCCCACCCATGTAAGCATCCCTGTGATGTGCTTTGGCCAAATGAATACATCAGTGAGCCTTTTCTTACAGGGGGGCTTTAAGAGCTCAGAAGCATTCCCAGTGGTTGTGCGCTTCTGCCATGAGAAGAGCATGCATTCCCAGGTAGCTGCTAGCCCCCAAAAGTGAGATATGGAAAGTGTAGTATCTGAATCTGACTTGCAGCGAGAACAGAGCTACATCAGTCAGTCCACAGTCTTTTAGATTCAAAGAAAAGTAGTGTGAGAAAAAAAATAAAGCTTTGTTGATATAAGCCACTGAAATGTTGATAATCATTTGCTTTATAGCATTATTGAAGCAAAATATGGGTACTGTAAACATGCTATTATTTTTGTCACGGTAGATGAGTAAGTACACTTAACCAAATAAGTACAAAGTTGTTTTTTTTTTCTTACCATCACAATAGTTAATAGGATTCTAGACAGCAACGGATGTGAGTTGGGTTCTCTGTCTCACTGAATTGATGACATCAACGAAGATATAAGGGCTTTAGAGCAAAAGATACTGTGTTCAAACCCTGGTTCTTCCTATTAATACTCTGGCTACTTTGATCAAGTTTCTTAACTCTGTGAGTTTCAGCTTCTGCCTTGCCTAAAGGAAACAACACTAATCCAAAAGTTTTTAAAGGCCTAATAAAAATAACTTATGAAAAGTACCTAACATTTTATAACATATTGTATGATCAATAATTAGTAGCTATAAATACTGAGATGTATTTCACTGTTTTTTCAAAGAAAAATATTTCTGAATAATATTGGACTCTAAGATTTTCAATATTAATTTTTATTTCTTAAGTAATCTATAATGCCAGAAAAATATGATTGATTTTGGAAAAGAATGCTTAAGCACACAAAAGATAAGAAAGACAGGAAAAGAAGGACAATACAGGAAACAGCAGCATGTAGTATGCAGTTATTAAGCATGCAGGATTATTTTAACTATAAGTAGCAGACAATTCAAAACAAACTAACTTTACTATATGGAAATATAGTCCCCCCTCCACTGAAATTACACTAAGCTTAATGGTTGATTGACCATTCCATCTCTCCCATCTGCCATTCTCTATATTAGCTATATCTTTGAGATTGTTGCAAAATAGCTACAACTCTTCTAGGTTTTTCCAACCAGGGTTAGATAAGGTGGTAGAACATCTCTTCCTGTGGTTTCTCTAGAAATAAGAAAACTATTTCCAAAAGCTCTAAGCAGAGTCTGCCTCCTGTTTTACTGGCCAGAATTTGGTCATATTCAAACACCAGAAAGATGAATGAGCTTAATTGTAAAATAGTGGGCCTTTATCTGGAATGGGTGGAGGCTTAGCTTCCTCTGGTGTACAAGGCGCAATGATGGAGAGATGCACACCTGAGACAAACAAAGGCTCTGTTACAGAAGAGGCAGGGCAGTACAGAGCAACCCACTGTGGCTCTTACAAGGTAAAAAAGTACCTTCTCTGATAAACGGTTACTCAGATTATATAGCTTTTTATTACTAACACATAAAATTTTTAAAATATCAACTAAAATTAAAGAACAACAAGAAACTTTTGAAAATGGCATATGACATTTTAGGCTAGTTGACCATTAAACATATAATTGACTCAGAGTACAGCCACCACAGGCTGTTCCAAGAAAGAAAACATAAAGAACTTTCATGAAACACTAATCTAAAAATAGAAGTATGCATTTTTCCCTCTTCATGGGCAATGCACATTATAGTACTTTCTTTAAGAGCTCTCTAAGAAGTTAAAATGCAGATGGGAAAGTACAGCCCAGCACAATGGTCTTCTGTTAGTCATTTGCCCTGGATCTTACATGTAAAAATAGTTGGTTTTCAGGTCACCTACAGATAAGGGGTTTCTGGGTATTCAAACACAAGACTGATCATTTTTTTCACATTCTATTCTAGTATAACCCCTTACAAAGGCACTTTCAAATGCCAAATGTACATTCAACATTTTATGTATTTAAATTGAACATAGGAAATATTTTTCATCTTCAAAAATGGCAGTTAACTCTTAAATTCACAGATGTATTTTCACTTGAAAAGTAGTTAAAAATAATGCCTGCAAATAGGAATCTCATCATTCCTTAGTAATGCATTTTTAAAAAGTTTATAGACCTGTTAACATTTTCATTTCACATCTACAAAGATATAAGATCTTATTAAGAAGTAAATGATTCCTAATGTATATGACTAAATATGTAATAGTCAATACCTAGTCTGCAATTATGGAGATTGTCATGCTGCATATTCTAGGCCTCAACTGCAGCACTCACACTGCCATTCTACCTGAGATGTGCTATTGCTTCTAATTCTCTATTTTGGTCAAAGTCTAGTTTTATAAGTTCCCACTTGCACTGTTTTGGCATTATAGATCTTCCTGGACAGTTTGGACAACCAATTTTAATGTTTCTAAAGTTGTTATGTAAATTTAACCCCATTATATCCTCCAGGACCAAGTAAATGAATATAACATGAGTCCCTGTATCCCTTTGAACTACCTTAAGATACCTCAGGCAGGGCTTTATCTCCTGCACTCCACATGTTCCCACTCTAGCTGTATAGGGAAAGCATGATGGATTTTTGAGTCCCCTGTGGCAGAACTGCCACTCGCCACGTATGCATTGGCATTTCAGTCTTTCCTCAGGGGTCCAAAACTCCCCTTTTAGTGATGACCTAAGACTGAGAACTGAATCAAGTATGAAAACTATGGCTATCACCACAGGTCTATGGAGGACAGTACCCCCAGTTATTATTGCGTTTTGCCATTGTGGTGATTACATTCATCTTAACTCTGGCAATAAAGAAAGACCAAGTCTTAGATACAAAATTCAGCCACCACTGGCCTTTTCTATAATGACAGTGACCATATTATTCACGCTTTATTTTTGGTTAGGGAAAAGACTTCTCCGAAAGTTCTTTGGGAGCATAGTTAGGTGGTGGGTGCTCTACTCTCATGAAACCAGCCTATTCTAGTGTGCCCACTTTCTGAGTCCTTTGACCCCTTCCTCATTCTGCCAAGGCAATTCTTCAAACTCGCATTTGCTGTAGGTTACTTTTTAAAAACTTTAGGCAAGTATCCCAGCAATTCACTAAGATTGGCTCTAGGTATCCTTGCCAGGACATAAATCCTGATACACAAGTGATTAACACGATATTAGTGAATTCCCTCTTATCTAGCCTGACATTCTAACAACACCACCCAGCACCCCAGTTCAGCAACCTCAAGATTTATTCCAGGAAGTTTTCTTACTGTTCCTGCTACACACATGACTAATTCATTTCATGAATGATATACTAGAGTAGAATGAATGTTTCTACATTTGGTCTTTGTTTACTTTTCTCTGCTTATTGACCTAGAAACCATGAGAGGAAGCATATGTCTTCTTGCAGTCAGCTTTGCATAGTCTGCAGGCTAGAGGGACTGTCTCTTCTAGCAAAGAGGAGGGTCATTTCCACAGCCCATTAGGTTCAGGAAATTCTGGGCATTTAAATTTTTCAATTGCATGCTCATAAATATCTCTATCCCAGGCCCTATGGGTAAAAATATTGCTGCATGGAATATCTGAGATTTTCCTGCTTATGTTCTCCTTTAGAAATTTTATGGGATCACAACTTACATTTACATCTTTTATACATCTGGAGTTTATTTTTGTGTAAGATGTAAGTTGGTGATCAAGTTTCATTTTTTGCATGTAGCTGTCCAGGTCTCCCAATGCCATTTGTTGAAAAAGCTATTTTTATTCCACTGTATGCTTCTGCCCATTTGTCTAATATTAATTGACCATAGGGATTTTGGTTTATTTCTGAGCTATTCTGTTCCATTGATCTATACATCTGTTCCTATGCCAGTACCAGGATGCTTTGATTACTTGGGCTTTGAAATATAGTTTGATGTCAGGTATGGTGATCCCTTCTACTTCGCTCTTCTTTCTCAAAATTTCTGTGGTATTTGGACTCATTTATGGTTCCACATAAATTTGTGAAGAGTTTTTTCTATATCTGTGAAATATGCCATTGTTACTTTAATAGAGATTGCATTGAATCTATAAATTGCTTTGGGTAGTAGGAACATTTTGATAATGTTAATTCTTCCAATCCATGAACATGGTACATGCTTCCAATTATTTGTGTCTTCCTTAATTTCTTTCTTCAGTGTTGTGTAGTTTTCTGAGTACAGGTCTTTTGCCACCTCGGTTAGGTTCATTTCTAGGTACTTTATTTTTCTTGTTGCTATAGCAAATGTGATTCTCTGTTTCTGATATTTTGTTATTTATAACTTCCTATTTCTCCCTAGCTGCCTTGAAGACTCTCTCTTTGTCTTTAAAACGTGGCGTTTTAACTATGATGTGTCTTAGAGTGGGTCCCTTTGGGTTCACCCCTGACTGGGATCCTCTGTGCTTCTTGAACTTGAGTGGCTTCTTCCTTCTCCAGGTTCAAGAAATCTTCTGTGTTTATTTTTTTCAAACAGGTTTTCTATCCCTTGCTCCTTTTCTTCTCCTTCTGGTGTTCCTATGACTCGAATGATGTTGTATTTCATGTTGTCTTGCAGTTCCTTTAACCTATAACCTATAGTCATATTTTTAGTCCTTTTTCATGCAGCTGTTTTACCTAGGTATCTCTTTCTACCTTGTGTTTCAGCTCACTAATTCAGTCCTCTGCTGCATCCAGCCTGCTTATAATTCCTTCTAGTGTGTTTTTTATTTTAGATATTGTATTCTTCATTTCTTCCTGGTTCTTGTTTACACCCTCTGTTTTCTTTTTCATACTGTTGTCCTCCCCACTCAGTTTCTTATAGTTGTTAGTGAGTTCCTTGAGCATCCTAATAACCATTCTTTTGAATTGTATATCTCATAGTATGCTTGCCTCCATTTTATTTAGCATTTTCACTGGGGAAGCTTCCATTCCTTTTGATTGTAAGTTCTTTCTTTGTCTCCTCATTTTAGGTGACTCTTTGTTTGTTCCTGTGATTCTAGATGCTCTGCTTTGCCAACTATCTCCACAGGGTGAACTTCTGTGGTAGGAGTTCTGTGGGACTCAGTGGCACAATCTCTTTGATCTCCTTGTCTGGATGCTCTAAGGTTATCCTCTCTTCCATTTGTTTCATCTCTCTTGTTGTACTTGGGCTTTACCTGTTGGTGGCTCCTTTGTTGGTGGGTCTTCCCCTCCAGAAGGCTTACTGGTATTCACAACTCCCTCCTTATCTGTATGCTGTTGTACAGGTGTTGGTTAACAAAGCAGTATTACCAGACAACCAACCCTAAGCCAGCAAAAAGAACCCCTCTTCCACATCAGCAGTCTCAACCACAACTGAACTAAGATCAATAAAGGTGAAGAGGAATAGGGGATATTATAAATTATGACAAAGGGAATATGAGATGACTAAAAGGGGGCAAATGTTGTGTGGTAAAAGGGAGAAGAATTGGTAAGTGCTGTTATAGAACCGAGGTGAAGAAACGGAGAGAGCAAGTTTTGCAACATAAGTAAAACACAAAAGGGCGATGGGAACAATGGGGTAAGAAGAGGGAAAAGTATATGACAAGGTTTGAAGTAAAATTGAAAATGTACTGGACCAATGGGAGCAAAATTGCAGAAAACCTACAACAGGGTCCATAGCAATAACAGCTGAATGAAGTTTAATAAAGGTGGAATGGGAATAAGAATATTGTAGAAAAGCAAAAATTGACTATGAGATGTCTACAGTAAAGAAAAATGATTTTGAGAGGGTAGGGGAAGTAAACTAATAAGAGTAAAGAGCGAAGCCCAGGTTGAGAGAGAGGGGGTTTTTTTTTAAAAAAGGAGAGAGAAAATAGTGAAATAAAATCCCTCACTCAATTTATCAGGGGCAGGGTGAAGGCAAAATGGAGTAAGATGGCAGAACAGTGTTCCATGGGATTTAAAATATGAACAACTAGTGAACAAACAGGAGTTCCTTTGGAGAAGTACAGCAATAACTGATATTTCACCTAACTAGCCATTGTTTATAAAAGGTGAAAAAGAGATAGAACTCTTATATGAAGGGAAAAAGAATATGAGCTGTCTTAAGAAAGAATATCACTTATGCAAGTTTAGATGGACGAGAAATAATGAGAGTAAGGGATAGAAACTTGGAGTAGCGTGAGAAAAAATAAAGTTAGCCACAGCAGCAATAAAGCTCAGGCAGATGGCAAAATGGATTAAGACCAGGGAAAGGTGCTGTATAGGATTGGTAATAATAATAGTAAGATAAGAAATATGAAATCTGGATAAAAAGAATAAAAAGTAAAAGACCAAAATAATGTGTTTTTGGGATACAAGTCATGTGAAAGAAGAAAAATTAAAATGCAATATGAAAGGAAGAATTAAAAAAAACAGTAAAAACAAACAAAATAAACAGAAAAAAGAGAAATTAATGAAATGCAAATTCTGAAGGATAGCAATGACATTTGTCTCAGTTGTTGGTGTTCACGTTCTAACTTCTTTCTGTATCTGTCTCTGGTTTTCACACAGCTCCAGGTTTTATTGTCTTAACCTTGACCAAAAAAAAAAGCCGCCTCCTGATTTTAAACCTGTCAAGCCAGTTTGCAGGTCTTCCCAGATACTATAGGCAGAAGGGGGCTGGGCTTTGCTGTGGTTTCGCAGGGATGGGGCTTAGTCTGGGCTACAGTACTCACAGGTGCCCATTTTCCTGCCCACACCCTCAGAGCACTGGGGGGGCCCAGACTGTACACTCTGCGCATTTGCGCCCAGCCAGTGCTGATAATCCACCTGGTTTAGCAACCCTTTGATCAGCCAGTGAGGTGCACTGAGTGGGAACAAATCACACCCACCCTCAACCCTCTTTGTTGGCCTGGCCACTGTGCACGTGCCAAGTTCCTGTACGGTGGCTCAGTTACCCTTTTGAGAAAAGTCCCCTTTGGTGCCACCTGCCAATCTTAACAAGAGCCCAGCTTTCCACACAGTCCAACTCTCTGACCAGTCCAGAGTCTATCTGTGTCAGGGCCAGTTGTGGCCCATCTGTTCTCCCAGATCCATGTGTCACCCGGCTCCCCAGTTTTTCTAGTACTGTCTCAGGCAGTGACCACCATCCCTGCTGGAGTATGCTGCTGGCTAGGTGTCACTTACTAACTTTTTATCCCCCTAGTTATTTTAGCATCCAGGTCTCTTCTGATGAGGGTCTGGGACTTCCCAGCTCATGGATGAGAGGAAGCCACTCATTGGCTATCACTGACCTGGCTCTCCTCCAGTGCTCCAGCGGCACTGGTCTCCAGCACCAGCCTGAGGACCTTCCCGTTGGCCTAGAAAACCTCCCTATTGTCCATTTTTAGGCCTCCTCTGCACACTTTGGCTTCCAAACTTCATATCCTCTGGGATTCTGCCAGCTGGTCATTCTGTTCTGCAGAAAATCAGCTAGGTGTCCCAGTTGGGTGCACCAGCAAATGGGCTCAGCTCCCACCTACATCATTACCAACTTTCTACCCGCCTCCTAATCTTAATTTCACACAAATTAACTTAATTTAATACATTTCTATTCTTTTTTCTTTTTCTCTCATTACATCAATGTTTACTTGTTTATCTTATGACCTTTAATTTGCTTCTTTGTCCTCTATATTTTCTACATATTAGACATTAGATGTGAGTTTGACTAGATGTTAAGTTAAACATTTTTGTCAAGATGATGCTGTAATGACAGATGACCTACTAATTTCAATGCTGGATCAATTCTTTATCAAAAATTAAATAAAGTATATTTATGAAAGTTTATAATACTTAATAAAAATCAATCAATTACCAAATAATATCACCACTAAACAGTGAGTATTATTAGCATTTTTATAATTAATTTTTCATATGTATTTACCAAATTTTCTTTGTGATATCTTCTAGTCCTTCTGTGCTTACAAAATTTTGTTCCTTCATGAATAAAACTTCATCTATATTCATTTTTAGTCTTTTAAATACACAATTACTTTGATATATGCTTTAAGTAATGTTCAAACTTGCTATTTCTCCAAGTTATCTATTTTTAAGTTCAATTTAAAACTAAGGCTCCTTTTTAATTTTCAGTTATTAAAATCATTTAAAATTAAATCACTCTTGTACCAGCAGTCTCCATCTATGCTTGCATTTTTTCAAAATCAGGAAATTGTAGACTTATAAAATTGTATAACCCTAGATGCAGTTTTTAAAATTTCCCTATAGTTTCTAAGAAATTTAGCAACTAACTTGAAGTTCCTTTCAGCTTAACAGTCTTAAAAGAGGCATTACTTGGCACTGGTTGTGTCTGTTCCGAATAGGCCTAGGGTTTTTCTCATTTTCTCCCTAACACCAGATCATTAATTAGTCTTTTTCTTGATGTCTGACCTACTTACCTGGAACAGTTTTCTAATTACAGCAAGGCCTTATAGCCAAGCCACTTGTACTCCAAAACATTATTTATCCTTTGATTTTTTTCCCTATCTTTCACATAAAACATTACAGGCAAGGATAAACA
>PVKM010000397.1:0-110495 GCA_004027735.1 Carollia perspicillata
ATGCATACATGCAAACCAGATAGGTGGGTACAAAAGAGTTAAACGATCTCTGTTGTTTCAAGAGTTGAAACAATATCAAAACATATTTCTGATTAGGCCACAATCTCAAGAACAATCTTCCCTTTCTGCTCTGGAGATGCAGTGGTGAGAAGAAAGGATCGTGTGAGGGGAAATTAGTCAGCACTTGAGCAATGGGAGGGAGCCTCCTAAGGATTACTTAGCTCAGAAGATACTTATGTTCCCTCCTAAAATCACAGTTGACTACAAAATGTTTGTGTGTACAGACACGTGGACAGCGCCCGGAGGCTCCAGCTTGACATCATTGCACAACAACACCGGAACTCCTATCTCACCCAAACCCCTCTCGTGTCGAATGAAAAATGACTTCAAAAGTCTAATGTTGTAACGGGAGCATCAAATTCTTTAAGGACCAAGCCAAGCCTTTGCAGACTAAGAAGAAAAGAAATGGCAGCAGGGTGAGTAAAACCAGGAAATGTACAGTCTATTCCAGACCTCAAAACAGCTACAAAGCAGGCCAGGCAAGACGGGATGACACAGAATTCAGAATGCACAGAAAAAGAAAGTCTTCAGTACTGCCCTGATTATTCGCTGCTAACAACTTTACCCTTCACCTGAGGGAGTAGGGGTGTTGAATTAGCGAACAATGCTATATTGGTCTTCAAAATGCTATATTGTACCCCCAGATCAGTTCAACAAACATGTAGTTATGGGGCAAGCCTATGCTAAAATGCCATTTTATTTACTACACACTGGTTCCTAATATTCTTACATTGGGTTCAAGTATCCCATGATAGGACTGTGAAACTGTGGATCCGTCAGGGTGTAGTATATGAAAAGAAAATAAAAAAAAAACTCTTGGCTCAATTATGTGGTGTTTATAGAACTCATGCTAAGATGCATTTCTTTATTCAACAAGTAGTTATTGAACAACTTCTTTTGCTACACACTGTGCTAGGTGCTGGCTTTATACAGGCCTAGGTATACTACCGCTAGAAGCTCTGTCTATCTGGGAGGGAAATTGGACGATTGTCAGTTACTAGGCTGGGACAACGCAGCTGATATGAACAGTGACCGATACATCATTTGCATTTAGAATGTGGGTTCCATGGAGATCAACCAGTTCCCTCCAGGCATAGTTACAGAATTCTCTATGAAATAGACCTTGCCTAACTATTTGATTCTAGATACTAATCTTTATCTCAGAATAACCAAAACTAATAATTCAATCTTACCCTTAACCCCCTTATAGCATTTCGTCTTACCCAGGCTTATTTGTGATCCAGTAGGCTTCATTTTAAATTACCCTAGTCTTCCTGGACAAGTAGATGGAGTACAGGTTTATTAGACAAAAGTTTTTCAAATAGAACCCAAATCAGCAGGTCTTAGCAGGACCTTGACAGCAATTACCAAACATTTTAAACCTCTAGTAACACACTGATGTCCTTTGTTTCCAAATGAAGGGGAAAAATCCATAGACTTAATCACCTATAATACAGAGGAAGTTCTGTATTGACAGATGAAAATCCTGGCTTGCATATTTACCCAAATGGGAAGCCATTTTAGCACATCAAAGAGAAAAGCTGTAAGGATGCCTTCAGGAAGACCAATATTCTCCTCAAATTGCATTTCTCTAATCCCTGAACTGTGACCAGCAAAGACTGCAGCTTGGAAAATTGATTTTTCAACTACACTTCCTGAGGATTCACCAGAGCTACAAAGTAAAAGAAACAATAATTCTTCTTTGTCCACTACATTGATGAAATAAAATCACATGGTATTTTTATACCCACTAGTATAACTGAGAAATAGTTTTGCAATTGGTTACCTCTTCATGGTAAAAATATTACATTCACTAAGGGAAAAAGGTTGTTTATGTGCAACGTGGGGTGATACCTTATACAAGTATTTTGTTCATTTTGATTTCTTTTAGTTTTGTTCAATAAATATTGAACTGCTTGGCCAGTGCTTCTTCGAATGTTCTGAAGAAACAAAAGGACTGGAAATAAAGTATGGCCTCAGTCTGATGCTTTACTTGTATCACAAAGACAAATAAAACATGAATCCAGACCCCAAGGAATTATAATCCAAACATTGTTGTATACTACAGCAGTGATATAAACAACCAAAATAAAGAATTGCCTTGGTAAAAGCGTACTGTCTGTTTCTACTTTAATAGTTTTGACTTTGTGTTATTGCACACCATCATGTGTAGGCTGATACAGTAGACATACTTTGCAACCCATCAAAAAGGACAGTTTTGTTGAAGGGCCAAGTTTTCCATTGCATGTATATCCAACCACCAGCAAGAAAAATATTTCTTAAGCATATTACAAGGAGTAACATCTTTATCAAGGACAACAGATTTTGAATTGTCTTCCCTTAGCATTTCCAGAAGCAATAGAAGAGTTTGCTTTTATCTTGTACTCTCCGGCCGCCTTTGTAGTCTTTTCTGGTACTTCCTTGTTTTTCACCCATAAATAATTCAACAAAATGACCTGAGCACATGTCATCTGGAACCATTAATTAAGATTGATTTATACTTAAAAGGTATCTTACCTGTTTTTTCTAAACTTTTTTATTAGTTATTTTCATCTTCTAGCATTTGATTTTCTTTCTTGTCAAAAAATTAATAACTCAGCATCTCGGTCATTTTAGCACTATTATTGATTTTCAAGCCATAGTGAATTTTAAAAGGTTATTTTTCTATCAATTTTTATCTTGGGCAAGGTCCACATAGCACCCAATAAGAGGTAATAATTACCTAGGTTTTATCTCTGTAAGAAGTTTGCAAGTTTCTTATGGATAGGATTTGTTCAGAATGCACCTATCTCTAACGTACTATAGTATTCAGCAGTAACCACTTTGTTTCCATAAATAAGATTGTTACATTTGTTGGTTTTTTTAACATTTGATATCTAACTTTTAACATCTACTGAGTCCTTTTTAAAACTCTAGTTATTCTTTAGTGTTTTCTTCCTTCGTTGCATGAGAGACAAGATCTAAATTTCAGTGGCCTTAACTTTTTAAAGAAATTTCACTTGTCTGGACTTTAATTGCACCCTATGTAAAAATAAAGATAATGGGTTAGGTGGTGTATGTACAAAGGTCCTTTGAACACTAAAAACGTAAGTTTTATAATGAGATTTTCTAAGATTAGATTCAGGATATATGCTTATCTAGGCCAACTGGCTCTGAATATTTAAAGTTAAAATCACATGAAAGGTCAACATAGCATTTAAGCTTCTACTTAATATAGCATTTAAGTACAGATACTGCCAAAAAAAAAAAACTTTGTAAGCACATATGCTTTTCTTTGGAATATGAAATGTTTTTTTATAAGAGTACCATTATTCTGCAAAACAGAGGTAGAACTTAGATCAATGGTCATATTTGGCAGAGACAGTTCCAAGCTCAATGTATCAAGGTCTTTGAAGCAATCAGAGTTTTCCAATAAACATACTGGATGCCCACAGGATATTGAGTTACCTCCTCCAGGGAATTAAGACAAAATCCAACTAACCACTTGGCATTAATGAGAAATTGGACTAAAGGATTTTTAAAGTTCCTTCAAATCCTGAGACTTGGGCTATGAAGACACAGGAAATATTTCTGAATTTATTTTTAAAACATCAGTCTCTTTCCAACAACCAGATGTATTAACAAATAGAAAACCTTTTCATTCATTGTTTCGTCGAATTTTATAGTGCTGAACCATTAGGGTACAGGCAATATTAAAGATCAGGACTTACAGATCACTTAAGAAGTACTTGTCTTTCCACGAAAGGGATAAGTACATGACAGAGTCCATATAGTAACTTGGATTTACGATATTTACACTATAGGAAAAAAAAGTCAGTTACCATGGGTAGAAACTACAGCCTACTATGTTGTTAGATTAGATGGACAAATAACAGTCCTCTGAATTTTAAACTGTCATTGTCATCCATATACAAAGTCATCCCTAGAAAATGCATTAAATGCATGAAGAACTATGGCTTTAGCAGTTTAAATTTTAATTATCTGAAGAAGCAATTACTATATGGATTACAAGCTCCTTTGAAAATCCAAAAAAGCAAAGGATGTGGGATTGTAAACACGGGTCACGTGGCTGTGGCTCCTCTCTCATCCCTTTCTAACTCTACACCATTTAGAGTAGACGTATCTTCAAAGTCTTAACTGTACATGGAGAAATTCATTTGTGCTCCACTGATGATGATATTATACTTATTGTTTTTTTTCAGAAATTCCAAATCATTTCTACATTGATCTGACTTGTTAGGTCATAGAGATAGTTTTGCTTAAATAATATTTGAACTGTATCGTGTTACAAGTACAAAAAATTGATGAGGAATTTTATTCCCTATGCCTGAGCAAGCATCTGAAAAGTGGCCACAGAGATCAGAATCAAGGACAAAAAAAGTGGAGTCCTGGGAAGAGACTGGTTATTAGAAATCAGATGCCTCTAAACAAGAAGGATCTACATATGTTCACCCAAGTGTACTGGGCTATTTACTTCAGAAGGCCAGGAGATGAAGGGTAACCTCTTAAATGAGAAGAGAGCAGAGAGGCCAGAGATCAGGAGAATTCCTACTAGTAATCAAACAGGACCTGACAACCTACAAAATTATGTCCCAATAATGCAGGTACAGGAGTAAGATTCTTGCTATTTCCATACTGTAATTGATAGACCTGAGCCCAGAAAATCCAAGTAAACTGTCAATGCAGCTAAAGGAGCTGAAAAGCTAGAGTTGATGATCAGTCAAAACAATCAGAAAAGATACCCTGAGACATAGAACTGCTAGAGGAGACAAATTAAGATACGAATAAAAATATGTGCATTCAAGAACTTTTCAGGTGAAGCCAAAAGATTTCTGGGAATCAAAAGATACAATTCCCTAATTTAAAATTTCAGCAGATGAGGGGAAGGATAAGGCACTACTGAGACCTAAATTCTTGTCAGAAAACTCAAAATATCTTAAGGTATAGAGCAAACTACAGAGATTAAAATCACAAGGGGAAAATAAAGTAAGAGAATTAAAGGATAGATTCAAAAAAACCTTACATGAGAATAATATTGGTTCCACAGGAGAAATAGGAACAGATGGAGAAAAAGCAAATAATATTAAAAGGAAAGTTTCCCCACGATGGGGAAAGACTTGAGTCTGCAGATTCAAAGGGCTCACCAAGGGCTGGGTAATGAGAAAAGATCCCCGACTAAGCACATCCTGGTAAACTTTCTAAACCCTTAAGGCAATTTTTAAAAAATATGGACTTTCCAGCAGAAAGAACAATTTAGCTAAGATATAAATTAAAGTCAGACTGGTACCAAACATCTCATCCTCGATCTGTGTTAATTAGAAGCATAACAATAACATCCACAGATCACTGAAAGGAAAGGACAATAATTCAAGAATTCTACACCCAGTTTATCAATTACTGGTTGAGGGTAATGGAAAATATTTTAGGATATACAGGACTTCACAGAATATATCACCTATGTGCTGCATCTGAAAAAAGCATTGGAGAAAATTTCATAATCAAAAAAGATCAATAAATGTTCGTTATTAATAGTATTGTTTCTATATTATCTCACAAAAATATGAACAATTGGGGAGGAGAAAGAACAGTAAAAACAATCCAATGTAACAATAAATAAATGGAAAAGAATTGTCAAATCAATAAGGCGGAGGGTGATCAGATTGAATAGAAACTTGATCAAAGCAGAAACAATAAAGAAAAATAAAATGTGGAAATAAAAATTGAGTATTATCAATAAAGTGATTCTAAAATTGGTTTGGGAGAGGAAAGCCCAGCTGCAGGATGTTTTAAAGTAAGTGATTTTAATAAAAGAATAAGAAGAGTTATTATGCAAGAGAAACCAAGTGGAAAGAAGGGACAGGAATTGAAAGGGGAGGAAGGCAGAGCAGAATTTAACATTAAATACACCAATCAGATAAAACCAATATAATAGAAATAGAAAATATAACCGGTCACTCTACAATAAATACAAAGAGAAACAATGTGTGGGCATGTAGCTGTCACAAATCTGCATGTAACAACCAACATAGCTGCTAACTCACAAAGCCCAAACTTCTTAAAGTCCTGGACAGACTACAAAAATTGCAATTATTGTCAATTATTGTAAGAGTCTTTAATATGTTTCTGTCAGAATCAGATCAGAATGAGTAGACATAAGTTTGGGTCATGTAAAAATTGAATAATATAATTCATTTAGTGTGAGTTACTATAGTAAATATGAAGAATTATATATTTTTTAAAAAAAAGAATTTTAGTAAATGTATGTCCATGGAATATTTATAATAATAGATAATCTTGTTCCTGAAGACAATCTTAACAAAATTCTTTTAAAATAAAAACCAGGTTCCATTCTCTGGGCATAATCTAACACAATTGATTTTCTAGAAATTAATGAATCTAGAAAAAATAAAATAGAGAAAAGACTAATGCTTATTATAATATGCAAAAAGCACTTACAAATTGACATCGAAAAGACTAACAATGCAAAACAGAAAAAAATGGTAAAGCACATGAATGAATACGCAGAGAAAAGATATCCAAAAGCCTAAATTTGGAAACATGTTCAGATCAGTAATTATCACAATAAGGAAAATTTTGAAAATATTATTATATATGTTATATGCAGTTATACACATGAAAAGATATGCAGATATTCAAAACAAGGAATTAGAGACTCATCATTTGACTTGGAAGGATTCCTACTGCACAATATTAAAATAAAACAAGATAGGTAAATATGTCAGAAAACAGAATGTAGATCAGTGGTCACCTGAGGGTGAAAAAGGGTGCAACTGTAAATTGCAGGATAGATCATATCATTTGGGGTGATGAAAATGTCCTAAACTTGATTATATGATGGTTACATAACACAGGAAAGTTTCCAAAAAATCACTGAACTATGCACTTAACATTGGTAAGTTTCGTGATATATAAATTATATCTCAATAAAATTGTTTAAAAAATTTAAATAGTCACTTGTAATTAGTTGCTACCACAATTTTTTTTAAAAAGGGACTCTGGCTTATGTGGCTTAGCAGATTGAGCATCAGACTGTGAATCAAAGGGTCACTGGTTCGATTCCTAGTCAAGGCACACGCCTGGGTTGCAGGCCAGGTCCCAGTAGGGGGTGTGACAGAGTCAACCACCCATTGATGTTTTTCTTTCTCTCTCCTTCCTATCCCCTCTCTCTAAAAATAAATATATAATATCTTTAAGAAAAAGGAAAGGGAAGATGCAGAAAAGTAGGCAAACATGATACCACTTTTACTTTTTTACAAAACAAATAATTAAAGTGAAAGAGAATGACCAAGAACTGAAATAAAAGAGAAACAAATAATTACACTGAAAATAGAATATTTATGATGACATCTCTGAATTTATACAAAATAATATGTGTGTGGTATATGTGTGTTATAATCCCTGTAATTAATTTAAAAATAATTTGGTAAAGACAGTATATCTTTACACATGTGCAAATGAGTTTATGATTCCACTCTAGAGATAGTCAGTTGCCCTTGCTATACATCAATACTCCAGTGAAGGTTATATAGACTTTTAGTAGAAGTTCATAAACCAAATATGGCTATCACAGGTGCTTCTGTTACATTAGCTTGGTCATTGCCTGAACAGAGAAAATGCCAAAAAAGGATTTTTATTGCTGAAATTATTGGCAGTTAATTAGCATGCCACTGTTAGAATCAGGTTCTCCTTGGTAAAATTAAAGGTATTCAAGAAATACGCATTGGCTAAAATACTTTGAGAACATTCCTCCCTCCAGTCTTTTGCTCAACAACACACAAGAATACAGTGGTGCTAAGCCTGAATTCTCAGAGACATTATTAAAACTTGATCAGCAAGCAATGCCATTTCTAGCCCTTGTAACTCACGGTGATTGTGAGTATCAGAACGCTGCCTCCACAAAGCCATCCTGTCACCCTCCAGCCGATCGTTCATCTAATGTGGAGGTCGAAGCACGTAAAAGAACAGAAAACTGGGACTATTTTCAGCTGATGGAAAAATTATATAAACTGTTTGCTGCCAGCTTACTTATGATTGTTTAACAAATTTCTTTGTATGTGGAAGGATTGGGCCTGAACTTCTTTTCATTATAACCTAGTAGTTAGATTGAAGGCCAATGCTAATTCTTGCCACATCAGATTTCATTACCTACCACTATTCCCAACCAAAAGAACCTAAGCAATGTATACAGACAAATTAGCTTATGTGAATTCATAACAATAAAGAAAGAAAAACACCTTTAAAAAAAAGTATAGAGTATTACTTTATGAAAAAAGTAACACATTAAAGCACCCATTAGCAAAAATTTTATATTCAGTTTTTAGGAGGTCACAGGCCTTCCCAGGTCTGTTTGTAGACCTCCATCTAGGTTGGCTTCCAACAGTCAAGCACTTAAAATTTAGATACAGACATGTATATTGAACCCTTACCTCAGCAAAGTATGAAAGTTGAAGAATACAAGTAGGATCCCTCCTTCAGCCCAATTTATTCCAGCATACCTGTGGAAATAGACTTTTAATAATGCACTATGAGATGAGGTCATTTTCTGGTCACAGGTAGTGACAGCTCTTATTCTGCTAGCATCAACCAGTGTATATGCTGTCTTTGGCTGGTTGGTTTATAATGGCCCGCTAGAGAACCGCAGAAATTTCACTGTGGGAAAGTCACTGCATACATTTCCTGTATTTGGGGAATTTAGAAAGCAGAAACATGAACAAGGGAAATGACCAAAAACTTTTTCTCACTGGAAAATACACTGTAGAAAAGGCAATTCCTAAGAAATTAAAGAAATTAAATTAGACAGGGCAGGGACAAGAGAACCTTCAACTCATATTTGGAGATTTTGATGTAATTAAAATGAGAACACCAAAAGAGGCTTTTGAGCAGCTCAATGGGTGACCTTTATCAACAAAGTTACTGAGAAGAAAAAATAACTCTGGCATTTTAGAAATAATAGAAGGGAAGTTGGGATTCTGAAAGCAAATACATAAAATGGCAGTGGTGGAATATGAAATTGCAAGAACACCAGAAAGTGGAAGTACATTTAAGGCACTTTAAAAGAAGCTACAAGATCTGTTGACAGTGAAGCTATGAAGGCCAAAGAATGATTTCCCCATTGATGTAAGGTGACATAAATATATAACTGATCCACACAGCAGCACCAGATAAATCTTCTAAAAGTGCTACTTCCAACATGCTCCCTTTTTGTCTCTAGGGAAAAGGACCTTATTCAAGAACCTTAGAATGCAATCTAAATTCCTTATCTTGAAATTTAAGATTTTCTATAGTATGGTAACAAACTCTTTTTTTAAAGAATTTATATATTTATTTTTATAGAGAGGAGAAAGGAGGGAGAAAGAGAGAGAGAGAGAAACATCTTTGTGAGAGGGAAACATCAATCAGTTGCCTCTCCTACCTGCCCTGACCAGGGCCTGAAGCCCACAAGTCAGGTACATGCCCTGACTGGGAATCAAACTGGTAACCTTTCCCTTTGCAGGACAATACCCAACCAAGTGAGCCACACTAGTCAGGGCCCAAACTCTTTCTTAAAATTACCCTTAAAAATAATTCTGATTGCAAGGATCTTGTGAGTTTCTGTTCTCCACGACTCCAAAGAATAATGCAAAGTTAATTTAGTTAGACTAACTAAACTAATTTAATGAATTAGAGCAAGACTCTCTTTCTTCATTTTACCATCGCCTTTCTAGGTCCTTCACCTTCCAATCTAGGACAGGCAGGTGTACAAGGGTGGGAGGGAGAGAAATTAATGTGTGCCCTTAACATCCATGTATCATTCTGAAGAGATAAACAGAAGTTTCTGCTGAATGATGTTGGAGGCTCCCTCCATCTTGCATGGGAAACAGCTGAGGTCTAGTGGCTCCTCACTCTCCACAGGGAGAAGTTTCTGTTGTTTTCAACATTGGTAGCATTACGTTCATTGATTACAAAAAATGAAATTAAGACTTAACAAGGCTTTACAACTGTCAAGAAGTTGAGTCAGTATTCAAATCCAAATTGTTTTCCTGCCTGAAATCTTCCCACTCTACCATGTTTACAGTCATTGTTAAGGCTTGCTATCTCTCTGGCTGGCTCAATAAAAGCTGATCTTTAAAAAGTACTTGGTATGTGCATTTTTTTCAAAATACATTATATATTTCCCCAAATTGAAGCAAAGAAAGGTAAATTAACTTGCCCAAGATCGCATACTTATTAAATGACAGAATTCTAAAATAAGTTAATTAATATACTAATCTGGTCTTAATTACATGATAGAAGTACTGCCCTCCTTCCTTTATTGAATATCAATTTCTATGGGGCATGACTTTCTGGATGTCACTGAAATCCCCATGGAAACAATGCTTAAGACTTCATAGAGTAGGTTAGGCATGTGACTAAAGCCAACAATACAGGTGACTATAATCTCATCTACCAACCACCATTCTTATCTTCATGGCCCCATTTTCCCTTCTATAGGAAGGTATATCAGTTACCTCTAGAGCTCACAACATTAAAGCCAGTTTAATGGAAATGGGTCAAGTTTGGTGAAAAATTGATTAGTCTTTGGCAAAACCACAAAATATAATATCTATGACAGACCAGTGTTAGAAGCACAGGTCTGGATACCAGGCTTGACACGAATTCCAGGAGAAGCTATGTGGGAGGGCAGCAGAATCAGCTAAGAGCAACCAGATGATAAGGGGCTAAAGCCATTACTAGTTAAGGCAGAAATCTACAGTCATATGTCAAAGCCAAGTTAAAGGTCAAAGGAGTCAGAAATCATTCTTCTTTTAATTTGATAATCATCTTTATTTTATTTTTATTGTATTTTTCCATTACCATTTATCTCTCTATACCCTCTTCCACCTCCACTAACATCCTCCCCACATCAATCGTCACACTGTTTTGTGTGTCCATGAGTTCTTTCTCTTTTTTTCCTTCTTGTTCAATCCCCCCACCACTCCCAACCTGTCCTAGAGCTGTCAGCCTGTCTCTATCTATAAGTCTCCTCTATTTTGCTAGTTAGTTCAGTTTGTTCATTAGATTCCACATAGGAGTAAAATTGCATTTGACAAAGGAAGCAAAAACATACAATGGGTTAAAGATAGTCTATTCACTAAATGGTTTTAGAAAATTGGACAAATATGTGCCAGAAAAAGAACTAGACCACCTGTTTACACCACACACAAGAATAAACTCAAAATGGATTCAAGACTTAAAATGTTAGACTCAAAACCATAAAAGTCTTAGCAGAAAACATAGGCAGTAAAATCTCAGACACTTCCCTTAGCAGTATTTTTTCTGATACATCTCTTCGGGCAAGGGAAACAAAAGAAAAATAAACAAATGGGACTACATCAAACTAAAAAGGTTTTGCACAGCAAAAGAAACCATCAACAAAATGAAAAAAATAATCCACTAAAAGGGAGAACATATTTGCCAATACATCTAATAAAGGGTTAATATCCAAAATTTATAAGGAATTTTAAAACTCAACACCAAAACCCCCCAAATGATCCAATTTAAAAAATGGGCAAAGGATCTGAATAGTAATCACTCTTAGATCAGAGACAAGAACAGAACCCAAGAAAGTCTGGGAGTCAGAAGGTAAAACAAAATGTGGTGCTTGAGAGTGGAATGTGTGGGTAGTGGGTGCAGGAAACAGAGGGTTATTAAGCCATAGACCATTTTAATGAATTTCAGCACATAGTTCCTTCTTGAATCATTATGACAGAACAAATGAGATGTCTTCCTCCAGAGATTCAGCAAGTTTTCCTTGATACTTCCTGCCTTTGATGCCATCTGCCTCAATGTGTTATGAGCACAAATTTACAAAACAGCGTAGTTGAAAGCTCTACCACCTTGGCTGATTCAGGTAAGGAATGATCAAGGGTAGAGTGTAATTAGTACTGGGACCCACCTCATTAGACATGATCCCCCTGTAGCACTAAACCAAAAAAATAAGGAGAGTAGAGCCAGTGTTACTTGTATAATCTTAGGAGATTATAATGATCTTTTTTGTTGCTCTTGTCTTTTGAACTAAATAATATAAAATTTCAAATAATTTATCTGTGCAATGGGCATTAACCTCACGGAGTTCTTAGGAAGATTATATGAGTTCATGCATATAAAGTGTTTAGACAGTACTTGGGACACTGCACTTAGGAGAAGTTAAATATCCCTAAGCCATTCACAACTGACAATCCACCCCTTATAAGGAGTAAAGGAATCATCACAAGAGGCAGAAACTAGCATCTGGGACTTTGTCTCAATTTTAGGTGTTTATCCAATGAAGGGGTTGGTTGTACTCCATTTCTTACTCCCTTGAGGGCACTTGGTGTCTTGCATCATAGAGGCCTGGGTCTTAGCAATGGAAAAGTCCCCAAGATAGAGCTAGGTGCTCTGCTCATCCAGACACCAGGATATTATCTCCCCAACATGTGGCTTTGATGAAAGTCAAAGTAACATGAATTATAAAAATCAGCTCAAGTGGTATCGTACTCACAGAAACAGCCCAAAGTAAAAGAGATCACAGGATGTTGAAGGGTAAACAGAGCCGCGCCCAGGAGGACAATTGGAAAGGCAATACAGGCCAAGCTGGGCTGACTGAAGACTGGAACTGGGCATGATTTTGTTTAAAATCTCACTTTCTAACCCTCCTCAGCATAGAAAAGTAAATGAATGGATACAGCAAGCAGTGGGAATGATAATATGATTTCTTGGCACTCCTTTAGCACAGACTCAATGAGGCAGCTGGCATCCACTTTGACTCCACCTTGACCCACCAGTTCAGCAGACGGATCCAAAAGAGAATGTTCAGGAAACCGAAGGCAGGAGCTACTGCACAGTAGTTCAAGAGCTTAAGAAGCAGATTCTACCTGGTTTCTTTTAAACATATCAACAAACTTGGTGATAAATGACTGGCATCCATGTTCCAAAAGTTGAGGGCATGTAATATCTTCATTAAACTTCTATTGTATTTGCTCTAGCTCCACTCTCATTTGGATTTTAGTTTACTTCTATATAGGTGGTTTTCTTTGGTCTTACATTTTTCTTACATGTGCTGTGAACACACACAATGGGCTTCAAACCAGAGCATTTGACTTCTCACTGATATTAACTTTCCAGGAAAACATCACAATTGACCCTTCACAGTAATCAAAGGACACTTCTACCTCTCCCTCTGAAGGGCTGTAGCTCTCAGGTGGGGAGGCAAAAGGAGATGGCACATCTCACATCCCTAGTTTAGTTTTGAAGGTGAGAAGAGATGAAAGAAGATGAAAACAGACTTCAAACTTTCAGAGGACTCCTGTTTTTACAAAGAAAGAAAACAGTGCCATTCAAAACACTACAGAGCAATATCTCCAAATCCCAGACAAATAAAACATCTTTCGTAAAGGTGACTTGAGACAATAAACCCTGTGCAGGTCAACACTGGTTTTATAGCTAATATAGTTAAGCTTTGCCTTCAGATACCAACATTTCTGATATTTGAAACTTTTCAGTCCATGTTGTGGTCTAATTAGTGCCAACTTGTAATTTCCTTGATCCCATTCAACTGAAAATGGAAGGTGAAGGTACCCTATGTTAAGCAGTCTAACTTTTCTTCAAAACAAGAGGGGCTAAAAGGTTACCTATATGACATGTTAAGAAATTCCTAGACTGAGGGGAGGTTTGCTAATCTGGGCAAGTAGAAACTGATGATGAAGTTATGATATTTGGTTCATTTGTGTTTTCATTAAGAAGTTTTTTTAAAGAATTGACAACTTAAATAAAATCTTTGAAAGAGACAAAACAGATGTATGGAGACAGTTTCAGGACAGGAGTATGGAGTTAAGGTGACAGGAGAAGTGAGGATCTCAGCACTAGGTATGAATGAGCACTCACTTGAAGGGAACCTTGAGGCAAAGTGGGTGGTGGGGAGGGGAGATTGGGCAGGTAGAATTTAGTGTCCAGAGCATAAGGAGTCTGGTGGCAGGACTGGTGATGATGATCATCAAAGACGTAATCGGTAGGGCAAAGCCTCTGCAAGGAGAGTGCACAGTGATGTGGAGTCTGGGACAGTGGCGGACAGCAGACAAAAGTGGAGAGGATGTCAGCTCTTAGACTATTGGGTAGTGACGTAATTTTAGTGACTGAAGAAAAGTGGAAGAAGCAAGTCATAGTTCCAATAAAAATAGTAAACACTACCGACTACCACCACCAACAGGGATTTGCTAAAAGACTACAGAGAGTCAGACCTTGTACTTAATTAATACATTATGATAATCACCTCACTCATAAAGTACTAGCTTCAATTTAAGGTAAGAAAAATTGGTATTTGAATTACACTCTCTTCCCAAATTCTCTTGGCTAGTAAATGCCAGAGCCAGATTTATCTGAAAGCAGATTTATTTGGCTCCAGAACTCTTAAGTCCCATGTTTTATTTAATCGTGCTTCAAGAACAGAAGTCCAAGGAATTTGGGAGATGAGGAACAAGTTTGTAGTCATAAGATTTTTGCATAGTGTATTGTGTTTACATAATTTTTACAAAAAGAAATGGGCCCACAGAGGTAAGTTGACCCATGGAAGATGGCACGGCTGAAAAGTCTTCGCACGCTGGACTTTACAAAGCACAATCACTTAGAGGTACAGTCTCAGAACTGGGAAGGAAACTTAGATATTAGATTCAGTGTTCAAGGATCTAACAGATCAGGAATATTTGCTTGCATGTTGTTACCCTAAAAATCATCTATAAGAATAGGTAGGTGAGTATTTTAGACCTTGGATTGGACAGAGTTATTAAACAACATCAAAAGTATGAACCATAAAATAAAAATAGTTAAATTGAGTTTTACCAAGAAACTTTTAATCTGTGAAAGACCCTGTAAGAGAATAAAAAGGCAAGCTGTAGTTAAAAAATGTATTTACAAATTTTTTACAAATTTGTAAAAAAAACTTATATCCAGAATATGTAAAATATTCTCAAAATTCAACATTTAAAAAATACTCAACTTAAAAATGGACAAAAGATTTGAATAGATACTTCAAGGAATATATACAAATGAAAAATAAGCTCAATATCATTGGTCTTTAGAAAAATCAGAATTAAAGTCACACTGAGAGGCCTGGCATGTGTGGCTCAGTTGGGGGGGCATCATCCCATGAACTGAACTGTCACGGGTTCAATACTTGGTCAGGGTACATGCCTACATCGGGGATTTGGTCCCCAGTCTGGGCACCTACAAGAGGCACATAATCAATGTTTCTCTCTCTCATCGATCCTTCTCTTCCTTTCTCCCTCTCTTCCCCTCTCTCTAAAATCAATAAGCATGTCCTTGGGTGAGGATTAAATAAAATCCCATTGATACCATAGCACACCTATCTGAATAACTAAACGCAAAAGAACCAAGATATCAAGTCTTGCAAGGATGTGGAGCAACTGGAACACTCACACACTGTTGGTAGGAAGGCAAAATGGTGTGGCCACTTTGGAAGACAGTGTGTGTCTTACAGTCAAACATACACTTGCCACATGACCCAGCAGTTCCACTCATAGTTATTTACACAAGAAAGATACAAAAACTTAAATTCACAAAAAGAAGCTATAAGCTAATATTTGAAAGCATTTTCTTCATAATTACTTAAAAATTGGAAACAATCAAAATGTTCCTCAATTAGTAAAAATTATTATATGTACATTCAATGCAATGCCGCTCAGCAACAAAAAGGGATAAACTGCCAATGTAGTTAAGTAAAAGAAGACAAACTCAGAGACAACAAACACCGGATGTCAGAGAAACAAACATTGGATGATTCATTTACATGACACTCTGGAAAAGGCAACAACCATCAGTTAGAAAACAGATAAAAATTTCCAGGGGTTAGAGGAAGGCAGTGTAAGAAATTTTTTTTTGTTTTGCTTATGCTTTGGTGATGAAATTTTGTATCTTGATGTTGTAGTAAAAACAAGATTTGTGTATTAGTAAGACTTATAGTAGTATACACCAAACAAAAAAATAGTTTATTATGAATTAAACTTTTTTAAAAAGAAAAAATTAAGTGATCATATATATTTACTTTGCACAATAACCTATGTGTGTATCTATGAGTGGATAAGGACATGGAAACCTGGAACAGACTGAAAGTGACCAGAGGAGAGGGGAAGGGGGATAATAGTGGAAAGAAGAAGAAGGGCCTAGACAAAGAACATGTATGAATGACCCATGCACATGGACAATGATGCGGGATGGGTGGAGGAGGATATAGGGGAAAAAACTGGGACAACTGTAATAAAATAACAATAAAAATGATTAAATAATGATAAGAGAGGGAGAGAGAGAAAGATTTATTTTGCCAAAAGATGGATCTTATATAAAAGTATGGAGTGGTGGGGGATAAATGCAGACAACTGTATTTTAACAACAATAAAATAATTTTTTAAAATAAGTTAATTTTAAAAAGTATTGAAACCATGGGTCTTTTGTCTATAGAACACCTCATACAGAGCAGTCTCTCAATAAGCATTTGTTAAGTTGAAATGAGTAACTAAAAGAATACCAGAATGTAAAAGTTACCTCAAACTAACTTCATTTGCAAAATAAAAATACCAAAATTAAACTATTAATGCTATTCATAATCGTCTCAGTAATAATTCAGATCAAAATCTTTGAACTTTTACCACTTTATACACAGTAAACTTGAAAAGTTACACAAAAGTAACAAAATCGCCTCAATTAGCATATTTAAAAGTCAGGATGACAGACTTCAGGCCAAGATGGAGGTGGAAGTAGATATGTCTTGCTTCCACATAAAACCAAAAGAAAGACAACAGCAAATTCAAAAACAAAAACAACCAGAACTGCCAGAAAATCAAACTATATGAAAGTCCAACAACCAAGGAATTAAAGAGGAAACATTCACTTAGACTGGTAGGAGAGGTGGAGATGGGAAGCCAGGGCAGAGAGGATGTGCAGCAAGGCCACAGATACAGTGGCAGGCAGACTGGGCAGTCCCACATTTGCGTGCAGATAAACCAGGAGGAAAAACTAGGGAAGAAGACAGACCACACAACCCAGGGTTCCAGTGCAGGGAAAATAAAGCCTCAAAGCCTCCAACTGTAAAAACCTGTGACGGGTGCAGCTGCAGGAGAAACTCTTAGTCTCACAGGAGAGTTTGTTGGAGAGACCCACAAAGTCCTAGAATGTACACAAGCCCACTCACCCAGGAATCAGCACCAGAAGGGTCCAATTTGCTTATGGGTAGCAGAGGAAGTGACTAAAAGCAGAGTGAGAGCCTAGCAAGCAGCACTGCTCCCTTTCAGACCCTCCCACATACAGTGCCACCATGCAATGTTGTAGATTGCCCCGCCCTGACCAATACCTAAGGTTCCACCTCTTGCGATGTAACAGGTGCACCAAGACAAAGAAATATGGCCCAAATTAAAAAACACATCAAAACTCCAGAAAAACAACTCAGTGATGAGGAGATAGACAACCTATCAGATGCAGAGTTCAAAACACTGGTAATCAGGAAGCTCACAGAAATGGGTGAGTATGGATGAAAAACAGAGGAAAAAATTAAGGCTATGCAAAGTGAAATAAAAATACCAACCATGAAGGCAAGGAAACTGGGACTCACATTAACAATTTGGAACAGAAGGAAAAAATAAACAATCGACTGGAACAGAATGAAGGAACAAGAATTCAAAAAAATGAGGAGAGGCTTAGGAACCTATGGGACAACATTAAGCAGTCCAACATCCAAATCACAGGGGTGCCAGAAGGAGAAGAGAAAAAACAAGAAATTGAAAATTTACTTGAAAAAATAATAAAGGGAAACTTCCCCAATCTGGCAAAGGAACTACACTTCCAGGAAGTCCAGGAAGCTCAGAGAGTCCCAAAGATATGGACCCAAGGAAGCACACACCAAGGCACATCATGATTATATTACCCAAGATTAGAGATAAAAAGAGAATCTTAAAGCAGCAAGAGAAAAGGAGAGAGTAATCTACAAGGGAGTTCCCACTAGACTATCAGCTGATTTCTCAAAAGAAATCTTGCAGGCAAGAAGAGCCCAGAAAGAAGTATTTAAAGTCATGAAAGGCAAGGACCTATATTCCTAGATTACTCCAGCTAAGCTATCATTTAGAATGGAAGGGCAGATGTACTTCCCGGATAAAGTCAAGTTAAAGGAGTTCATCATCACCAAGCCTTTATTATATGAAATGTTAAAGGGACTTATCTAAGAAAAAGAAGATCAAAAACTACGAACAGTAAAATGACAACAAATTCACAACTATCGACAACCGAACCTAAAAAACAAAAGCAAACTAAGCAAACAAGTAGAACAGGAACAGAATCACAAAAATGTAGGTCATATAGAGGGTTATCAGCAGGGAGGGTAGAAAATGGGAGAAAAGGTACAGAGAATAGGAAGAATAAATGGTAAGTACAAAATAAACATGGTGAGGTTAAGAATAATATAGGAAATGGAGAAGTCAAAGAACTTATATATATGACCCATGGACATGAACTAAGGGGGGGAACGCTGGTGAGGGGATACAATACAGAGGGAGAAAAGAAATGAGACAACCGTAATAGCATAATCAATAATACATACTTAAAAATAAAAATAGAAATTAAAAAATGCAAAAAAATAAAATAACATAAAATTCAGGATGGACAGTAATAATTTCTATTGTTACTTAAAGCTATAAAGTAGCAATTTAAAAATCATAAAAACAAAAAAAGAACAAATTATACATATTATATATGATTATAATTTTATGGATATATTAACATTTATTTTTGTTAAAATTGATGAATACACGATATAGAGCATTACTTTAGAACAATGTGGGCACAATGTACATATGTCAAATGAATAATATTTCATATTCTGAGTGCATTTTATGTTTTATTTTTAACCCAAATATTTATAGAACGAATCAATACTACTTTGAAAAATAAACTACCTACAAAAATACAAATTATAGCCATTATCATGATTTGTTTTGAAAACAAGTTGCTATAGCTTAAGTAAATTTTATGTGAAAGAAATCAACTATATTCAAAAAACAACAAACTTGAGAAAAGAACCTAAGTGTGAATTAATGAACATACTTCACTTCTGAATATAGAAAAGTGTCAAATAAAATTCTTTGTTAAGTATAAACCTTTATGAGATTATTTCAATTAAAAGTAGCTACAGCAAAAATAGCTACAGCTGTTAGTACAAAAGTCTATTAGTGTTTATCGACATGCACTAAGTTGAAAAAATAAGATACAGTGAAATAAAAAGTATGTACATTTGGTCCAATTTCAAGACAGTTTCATATTGTCCAAGATTACTCTTATTTAGTAGGAAGTAAGAATCAGATTAATAATGGAACCACTCTTCAATTTCAGAAAATAAAATTTAAGGAAAAGTTTGTCTTTACTTTGCAATTATCTACCTGATTTTAATTTTGCCTTAATACTTAAAAATGAAGTTTATTTTTCAAGATATCCTATGGAGGCTCACATGTTAATACTTGTGCTGATTTATTTTGGCAGCAATTTGACATATGGGCCTATTTGAACAGTACAGCAAAGAGAAATAGGACCTAAATCGAACATATTTTGTCCAGAATAATTACTTTAGTGTTTGCCCCTGGGCCAGTAAAGCATTTTATGGCGATTACTAATACTCTCTGAGGAATCTAAAAATATTTGTGGTATTTGCATCAGATAAAAGTTATATTAACTTATCTTAAATATAGCCATTAAATATTTGGAGAAAAGGTTGATTGCAGTAGGTGCCGCAGAATAAATACAATTTTCCTCCAAGAAAAGCTGATCTAACCAGATTTACCTATCTTCTCACTTTTTTCTCATAAAAGTAATTGATGGCATGTGACAAGATGCTGACTTGATGGAAAATCATAGATTACTTACCATTGTATATACAGTGCCTAGCACAGTGACTGACCCATATATATACTCTGTAAAAGTTTAGTGAACTGGCTGGAAATGTAAATGAATTGTATAACAAGAACTAAGCAAAATTTTGCTCTTGGCACATTATGCTAGGGTTGGTTTTAAATAAAATGAGATGGGGTGGTGAGGGTAGGAATATTTTTATAATGACATATATGACTAAAAATTTATATGAATTTCCTAGTGGCAACTTAATCAGATTTGTTAAGCCTTAAAAATATGTATGCACTTTGATCTAACATTCTTATTTCTAAGAATTAATCCCAAGAAAAGTATTTAGAATGTACACAAAGATTTGCATATATTTTTAAAGAGCAAAAACCGGGAAATCATCATCTAAATATGTAATAAAAAGTAAATGGTTAAGTAAATTATGACATAATCACACGTTGAAACATCTTTCCTATCATAAAAATTATAATATTTTAGGAAAACTTGATCATAACATATTAAATAAAAATTTTGTTTAAACTGGATGTACAGTGCAATCCCATTTTCTGTGCAAATGTATGCATGTGCATTTCTATAAAGAAAGTGATACACTCTGTTGTTCTTCATGGTTATCTCTGGATGTCGGATTTAATTTTCTTCTTTTTCCTATCTGAATGTTCTAATTTTTCCACAATAAACCTGTATTGTTATTGAAATATGAAAATGCAAGTAAAAAAGTGAAAAACAGATGCTTAGAATAAAATAGTGACAAGGCCACTCATAATGACCAAAATGACTAGTTGCTCATCTTCTGACCTGAGTGATTGCAACTTCTTTAACAAACAGTGCAGTGATTGTGTGGCAGGGAGAGGGGTATAAGGGGACTAAATGGTAATAGAAAAAATACAATTAAAAAAGGAAAGAAAGAAATTCATCCAGCCGTCTGTATTTTGATAGCACTTAATTCAGAATGTGTTTCTGCTTTATAAAATCTGTTCTTAAAGTCATCAGCACAAACACAAGCTCTGTAAGAAGCTCCTCCCTACACCCCCTTACTGAGGTGTTTTATGACCACACTTGAAGGCATTCTCAGACCCTGCTGTGCCAAGCTGAATAAACACAGCTTTGTGACTCTGGGTTTGTTTCTGGTAGTCCTGGGTTGTTTCTGGTGTTGTAGTGATGGTGATGGTGATAGAGGCAGACATGGAGGTAGTGGAGGTGATAGTAGAGGTGGTAGCAGTGGTAGTGATGGTGGTGGTGATGGTGGTGGTGATGCAGATGGTGGAGGCGGAGATGATGGTGGTACAGGTGGTAGTGGTTGTGGTAGTGGTGATTGTGATGGAGGTGGAGGTAGTGATGGTCGTGGGAGGTACAGGTGGTGGTGGCAGTGGTTGTTATGTTGATGTTGGTGATGGTGGTACAGGTGGTATTGATGTAGGTGGAAGAAAGATGGTGGTGGGAGTGGTTGTAGTGGTAATGTTGGTGGAGGTGGTGGTGGTAGTGGTGGTGGTAATGGAGGTGCAGGTAAAGACAGAAATGGTGGAGGTGGTATAAGAGGTGGAGGTAGAGGTGGCAGTGTTGGAGGTATTGGTGGTGGTGGTGGTCTTAGTGGAGAGAGAGGCAGTGGTGGTCTTGGTGGATGTGGAGATGGGGGTGAAGGTGATGGTAGAAGTAGTGGTGGATGTGGCAGTGATAGAAGTAGAAGTGTGTGGCTGAGTTTTTAACGCCCATAGTATCTGGACTCCAGGAAACCAAAGAGAGGGGAAAAATTATAGATGGCATGATTAAGTGGTTACTGACTAAAAAGTAGAGCTTTTGGAATCACAGACATGGTTCAAATTCCCAGTCCTATAAACACACCAGTTCTACAGCTCTGTGTAAGTAACTTAACCTTACTCTGCCTTAGCTTTCTACTTTTATTTATGTGGATAATGAAATTTACTTTATGTAATCCCTCAGACAATAAATAAGATGACGTATGCAAAGGACCTAACACCTTTTCCTGAACATAGTTTACACTCATAAATGACAGGGATTTTTATCTGCCTTGACTGTTTTGTATTAAGTGATATTATTGTCACTTACATAAACTATATTGAGGCATTTATAGCATGTGTATGAGAATATTGATTCTCATAGAACTTGAAAAATAAATGTAAGTCTGTCTGATTTGAGTCATTTTTATTTCAGAATTTAATTTTAATTTTTTGTAGGGTGAGCAACACCCAAGACATTTTTCCAATTATAAGTCTATTTTTTCATTGAAAAGAAAGTCTTTTGCATTGTTTCACCAATATTCTTCACTAATAATAATACTAGAGAGATTTACTATTCCTCCCGTTCAAAAAAGTCAGAAAGGGTCATCATGGATTCAGGAAGTTTCCTGAATAAAGCCACTCCTTCCCAGCTTGGCATAGAGTGGATGCTCTATGCACCAATTGCCAATATAATTAAAGAGTAGCAAAATGGGCTTTTCCTTCATTTAAAAGGATTCTGTAAAATTCCGAGTATGTACACAGTACTATTCAGAAAATAACTCTTCTTATCAGTATCAAAAACACCAATGTCATCTTGAAATTATGGACCATTTTATTTTAAAATTTTATTCCAAAAATATATGAGTACCTACTGGGGGTACAAGATTGTATTAAGTGCAGTGGTAGATTTAAGAATGAATAATGTAAACTTCTGGAAGACTAGCTGTCTTTTCCTTTCTGTTTCTACTCCTTGCTCCATACTGGATCCAGCTGGATTGTCACCAATTACGCAGAACTTATATTTTGTTTGATATTTGTGTTTTCAATGTCTGTAAAAAACCTTAGGTATGCCTCTGCAACTATCTCAAAGACATTTGATGTTAGCTTATTGATTTATGTTTCTTAGAAGACCTAAAACATAGTCTAAAAAAAAAACCCTTTTAGCTGTTCTGTGAATTCGGGAAGTATGCTCAATACTTCTCCCTGTGCCAAAATTCTGTTCTTTCTGAACCATGTTATTTGCCAAGTTGTTAAGGAGAATTATAGCAATAGGCAATAGAAGAAAATTTGTCATGGACCAAAAGAAATTTTAAGACTATTACAGAATCATGGACTTTTTAGAAAAGCAGATGACACATATTGAATTTTCCAAGTGCTGATATTTACTTTCAATTCTAGAAGGAATGCAAAACTTCCTTCTCCCACTCTTCTGAACCCACCATTAAACTCTGAGGTGTTAAAATCCTCACCTCCAATGTAATGGTAGTAAGAGGTGGGACCTTTGGGAGGTAAATAGGCCATGAGAGTCATGAATAGGGCTACCACTATAAAGGGCTGAAGAGACCAGAGTTCCCCTCTCCCACCACGTGAGGACACAACCAGAAGACAGCTTTCCGTGATCCAAAAAGCAGACTCTCACCAGACACTGAATTGTTAGGTGCTTTGATCTTGGACTTGCCAGCCTCTGGGACTCTGAGAAATAGTCTATTGTTTGTAAACCAATAGCACCTTGAATGGACTAAGGTATTTTTGTTATAGCACCTTGAATGGACTAAGACATAGTCTTTACTCCCTCAATTATCTCTGTATCATTTATAATTCATCCTTTTTTGCCTTACTTCTTTCCTGCTTCACCCAATATTCTGGTCAGAATATTCAAGGTCTGAGAGCCCAGCTGACATAGACAGAAGGTGAGGAAGTGGTGGGAAATTTTTAACATTCAAATATTAACTACTTCTAAAACCTTTATTATATCAAGATTTTTTTAATTCCCAGTGTTATCATTGTTATGTCTCACAGTGGGCAGATTTTTCCAAAAACACATACCTTTCAAATTCTGCTGAAACCCACCCAACCCACAACTAGACCTTAACTTCGTCTGTCACTATGTACAGCAGAAGTATTAAATTTCTTATAATCCCTGAATACCTCACGTATTTTCAAATTTCTGTGCTTTTATATGCTAGTCCTTTGGTTTTAGTAAGACATCTCTCGTTTGCCTTGGTGACCACCTAGGCATAACTTAACACTGGCCCAATCTGAAACCTTCACCGGCCCCGCTTAAGCCAAGTTTCTGTCTCTTCTCTGGTTTCACTACACTGTGTACATATCACAAACAATGTTTTTCATGTTATATATGGAATTACTCAAAGGTTTAAATAAATATAAATATAAATATAAATATAAATATAAATATAAATATAAATATAAATATAAATATAAATATAAATATAATCTGCATCCACAATTTTATGAGTCCATAGACTTTGACTACCAGAAATGGAAATTCAGTTCTATTAGAGTAACTACTGGGATTGTTTCACTAATTGATAGATCTTACATTATGTGATCTCAGATTAGGAACTTCAAAGCAAAGGAAAGCTTTCTTCCCAAACAGCCACAGATTAATCCCCCTATGAGTCATAGATTTATTTATGAATGTATCACTTTACCAAGGACTAAAATTAGCTCAGCCTAAGTCAAATATGTATCACTGAGGGCTCAGAGAATATTGGCTTTATGACCATTGGCCCACCAGGAACAGAAGGTAAGAGGGAAGCTGTGCAGAGAAAGTATGCTGATACTGAGAAAAAGAAGAAATACAGCAATGTGCAGGCAGCCTAAAACCAGAGCAACCACAGCTTGCTACTCCAACTTAGCACAGTATTTGGCACTTGATAGGTGCTAAATAAATATTGAGTTAATAAACACTACTTGTTCCCCCAAGTTCTAATAATGTTCTCAGGATCTATCAATAGATTTATCAACACATTGTATTTCTAAAGACATTATTACCCACAGTAATTCACTCAAATTTCATATTAAATTCTAATACTTTACTAACTCATATGTTTCTCATATTTCCAGCTTATGACTTTGGAAATCTAATAGTAATGCCATTTAAAAATAATTTAGAAATCCTGCAAATGAGCAATAGGCCTTCAAAAGTTTGTAATGCACATAAATATACCACATTAGCATACATATTCACACATACACTTATATTCATGCACATACAATACATATACTTATGCACACACATATATGCACATATAAAAATCATTTTTACATCAGAGAAATAAGTCTTAACGCAGAGTCACCAAGTTATACTTGATGAAATGTGTTTTGCATCTGCCTTACTAAAATGTTCTTGTATTTTATTTCATGCACATAACAAACAGGTGTTTTATCAGACAAAATTTCGGTTTAAAGAACAGGTTCCTTCTGTTTGAGATATTTTAGACACTGTTTTGTCTACAGAAAATGAAATAAGTGAGGTGAAAACAAAGGAGCAATTTAATAACAGATAACAAAGTAACTAGAAGCTTTCACAGCTCTTTGTTCAGATGTCATATTTAGATCAGTTTTTCATTTATGGGAGGACATTGTTTTTAGCAATCAAGTTGAAAAAATTTTTTACTGTGCAATCTTTATGTTTCTAAAAACTATAATCAAAGTAAGTCATTTTCTTTAACTCTGTTGCTGTAAAAGAAGTATTAGCCTAAGAATATCCTCTCGCTTTTAATAAAAACCCAGGATTGACACATAATAAGAGCAAATAAAAGCATAATCTCTCAAAGTAGCATTTGACAGTCTCTCATTCTCCTTTCATTACCTCTTATTCTTGCACGTATTCTCAGCAACATCAGAAACACAGAAATTGTGTAGAGCAGATATTTTGTCCAAACTTGTCAAAAATAAGCAACAGACACAGTTATATACAAATAAAGCCATTACTGAATCTGCAGGAGCCAAATGAACTATACAAGGTGTTAATTAATTTTGCAGTCTAACAGTTCAGTCATCATTTTCTTGAAAGTGGACACCTACATGAGGAAAAGAAATGTAGCTACATGTAGCTATTAGGTACAAAAATATTCTTAATATACAAATGTAAAACGTTTTTGGATAACATTTATATTTTCTATTAGCATCTGGCTCCTTTTTCAATAAAGTTCAGTTTTTGTGGCAGACTTTCTTTCAGAAATGTGAAGGCTTCCTTGCCGTGAGCATTTCAAATGTTCAAAATACCAACTGTGATTCAAATGATTTATAAGGTCATCACCCAAGAAAAGCTATGCATGCTGACTTTCCAAGTAGCCAAACAGAATAAAAATAAAAGGAGAGGTGTGTATGTGCATGTGCACACACTCACACATGTGTGTACATTCACACAAACACTTGGGAAAGTAGCTACTAGAATAGATAGTGAGACAAAGTAGTAATAAATAACAGAAGGGAAATGTAGTATATAAAAATGGAATTTCAGCTTCTTAACATTCCTTTAGCTTTCCATAGCATACAGCAACTGTCTTCCACATAGTAGGCACTCAATAATAATTTATTTGAATTGATTTGATAGTATAAGTAAATTTGGGTCAGTATATAGAGTCAAATACCCATAACTTATGTCTCCCTTCAGAAAAGGACAACTTACCTACTTTATACTCAATAATACTGCAAACAAACATTTCTTGAGTGCTTACTACTTACTATCAACCAAACAGTAGGATAGATGCATGATTAATCTGATTCTACCTTCATAGCCATCCTTTATGATAGTCACTATTTCTGTCCTAATTCACAGATGCGGGAAAGTAATCACAAAGTTCTCAGTAACTCTCACTTGCTATGCCTCCCTCCTAGCATGTTTTCCCTGGGTACAGGGCTGTCTCCTTCTTCTCTGTCTAACATCGGTTTACATGTCACCTCCTCACAAAGGCTTTCACTGATCACCCTTGCCCCACATAGTAACACTTCAGCTCATTTTCCTCATAGCACTTTTTCTAACATGTTATTATCGGGTATATTTATTTATTTATCCATGCTTTATATTTATCTTCCCATTAGCATGGCCATTCCATGAGGGTGGTTGATGACAAGATGAAATGGTGTATGTGTGTGTATATGTGTATACCATTATATACATGCATTATATATATACTATTATATGTATATATGTCACAGAAATAATTAGAGTATAGAAAAAATTCCAAATGGGAGGGAGGAGGGGAACACTAGGGGGGTGGACTGGGATGGGAGTAAAAGACAGAAAACTGTACTTGAACAACTAAAATAAAAAATAAATAAATAAATAAAACAATCAGCAAGGTTTAAGGAGAAGACTGGTAGCCATCATGAATGCAATTCACTGTTTGCTTGGAGGTAATCTGGGGAAAATTAAGATATGCAGAAAAATATTTCCCTTTTGTAAGACTGTAATAAATAAAAAGAAACTACATATTAAAAAAAAAGAATTCCAACACATACTTGGCTCCAGCCCTGAGCTGTTAGATTCCCATCAATGTTGCCTATTAATTTATTCATTGTTTCATTTTTTTATTGAGTTCCTACCACATTCCAATTACTTCTCTGAGCAGTGAGAAAGGAAGGGTGAGCAAAGTGAAAAAATAACCTTCACCTACAGTATAATGGGTATAAAACAACAAAAACAAACAGCTGCTGGGTAGTAAGTGCTATAATCAAGGGAATATGTGAGAGGCAGATGACCAAGTATGAGGACAAGGAGTAGTCAGGAGATGTTTCCTAGAAAAAATAATGTCTAAAAGTGTAACTGAAAACTAAGTAGAAGTCAACTATTTGAAGGTATGGCTAATAGCAGCATAGAGAAGAGAATAGAAGAATTTTCTAAGCAGAAATAACATGGGCTGAGTCTTAACATTGCCAAGGAAAGGAACAGCAGAAAATAAGGCCAGTAAGCAAGGGCCAGGTCACAAAGGGTGTTGTAAATAAATTAAGTAATTAGGAATTTAGGATAAGAAAGAGGGGACTCTACTGAAAGAGAGCAACATAATTATATTATAATCACTTTGAGGGATAGAGTGGCTTATATAACATGGAGGCTGGAGGCAAAGAGACCTATTACGACAGTAGTCTTGCTTAGAAATAGTAGTCAGCTATGAATGGGTAATAGCAGAAGGGACAGAAAAAGATAAGCATGATGAAGAAAGGTAATAGGGATATTTAGGGGAGAGAATCAACAGGACTTGGTTTATTTTTATAAAGAAGGAATGAGAAGGAAAGGAAGGAGTAAAGATAACTTAGAGGTTTATGGCTTGAGCAACTAGATGTCAACACTGAGATAGGAATAACAGAAAAGAACACTAAGTTCCACTAGAGCCAAAGAATAGCAATCTGGAACTGGTATAGTGGGAGGCAATGAGAGAATGAGGAACAGGTTGAATTTGAGACCTGCCTTAGACTTCCAAATTCAAAGATACAGTGTGACGTTGTATAGAGTTCTGAACTGAATCTGTAGATTTTGTTTTCATCCGTATCTAAATGCTACTGAAGACATGCAAGGAATGTGATGGTATAAGGAAGGCAATAGACTGAGATGGCCTAAAGAACATATTCAAAGCAAAGGTGGAAAATTATCAGCTTTAGGTTTTTTTAAATCATTTTTATTGTTATTTTATTACAGTTGTCTAAATTTTCCCCCCTCTGTCCAGGGCAATGAAACTAAAGGAAAAAATGAACAAATCGAACTATATCAAACTGAAAAGCTTCTCTGCACAGCTAGTGAAACCATCATTGAAATGAAAAGGGAATCAACTGTATGGGAGAACATATTTGCCAATGATACATCAGACAAGAGTTTGATCTCCAAAATATATAGAGAACTCTTATGACTCAACACCAGGAAGAAAAACAATCCAATTTTTAAAAATGAGTAAAAGATCTGAATAGACACTTCTCCAAGGAGAACTAGCAGCTTTAAAGAGACTAAGAAGAACCATCCAGAAGACGGGGAGAAAACCAGGAAGTGACACAGATGCCAAAGAGAGAAAGAGATGCAGAGACAAGAGTAAAGATTCTAGAAGGAAGAGCATCTAACAAGCCAGAATGAGTTGTGAAGTATATGTCGACTGACTGTGGACCCAACTCTGACAGAAATAAGGAAGAGGCAAAAAGTCATCAACAATCCAAGACTGAATGGCCCGTGAGTTAAAACCAAGATGATGATAGGTCGTATAAAAGAGATGCTAATGGTGATTCTGTGCTTAAAGATTTTACTGAATAGTATGTGGGTACTCACGAATGATAATAATGTAGAGACTAGAGAGTATGACCAGAGGCAAGAGCCTCGCGGGCGGGAATCTTTCATTTGGGTGGAGGAGTAATGATGCATGCAGCAATGTGCAATGACGGTTAGTAAATTGGCCTCCCACCCTAAAAACACTCAGTTGCCCTTGAAAAAGTGTTTCTGACACGTAGAACTACACAAGGCCCTGTTTCATCACAAGACATAATTTATTCAACTTCAAAGGTTGTGTAATGTTCTGAAAAAATTTTATGTATTTTTTATATCAGGAAAATAGATATGTGATTACTGCTTAAAATACTTCATAAGAAGCTCCCACACATCTCATTGCTCCAAATAAGAACAGTTATAAATGGATGCACTCATTGTCAATTATATAGATTTTAATAGCTCCAATTTATAGAATAAAAATCATTTTCAACTGATTTCTGTCTTTTAGAGTTCTGAATGTATGTCTTACTGCTTTCCAAAATACCCAATTAATTAATTGCATCATGACAAAGAAAGGGGTAGTTCCTCTGGTCTTGGCAGGTTTCGTTAAACATATTCTGATACTGAGGATGGGATTCACATTAGCCTTTTAATCCACTGAGGGGGAATGCATCTTGAAAATGATGAAGATCTCAGTTTTTCAACCTTTCACAAAGCCTTATTCATCTTTGCCAGGGCTACCACCCATTCATCTTTCAATCAACATCTTTAAAAGAGAATTTTATGTTTCAACCTTAGATGAAATATGTAATTAAGTGTTTTAAATTATCTGTTTAGGAGTGGCCTTTTTCAGATATTTCTTTTTAAGCTTGATCTCTGTAAATATAATTTTTAACTAAATTAACTTTTTTTATGTTTGCATAAGGTGAAGAATTTCAAGATCATAGATTTTTTCTTCAGAACTCATGTAAAAACAGACATTTTAACTCACATGTATTCAAACAGAGTTCACAGTTACAATTGATAACATGAGTGAGTTATTTGTTCACCATATTCCCATGGCTATAGGAGACATGGATTTGGATTGAGAAGTGCCAAAAACAGAAAGAAATAAGCTCTAGCACCTCATGTCAACTTTCTCCATAGTTCTTAGGGAAAAGAGCCCCACAGCATAACAGAAAAGAGTTTGCATAAACAATTTGCTTTCTATACATCATTGTCAAAAAGTCTTAGGCAAGTGGTGATTCCATATTTCAGTCTGAGCCTAATCTAGTGGTCTTTTTTTAAACAAGTGGGATTCCAAAGTAGGATTCTAGGATTCCAAAAGGTCGAGAGACCAGCCAGATAGTGATTCTGCCATCTTTCTTGATTGCCTGCCTCTAATTCCACTAACATTCCCACCCCTTGCTTGGCCCTTGCTACTTGATCGCTGTTTAATGTGGCCACGTGTCCAGTCCCAAGGGAGACAATGACTGCTCCCTGATCTCCAAGCTTCTCTTACAGTTAGAGGTGCCCACAGGATGCAACTCAAACCAATGTGTCATAAATAAAAGTTTCCTCAGGGAATTTGGTGACTTTTTTGATTGCCTGCTGAGAGGACATAGTTCTAATTGGTTGCCCTCCCTTCTGTTTCTGATAAGGTGAACACAAAATTGACACACAGCAGCCATCTTCTGGTCAAGAGATAGCAAATATAGAATGAAAAATAGACACAGTCAAATGGCACAGCAGAAGAAGAAAAAGCATCCTGGTATCCGATCATAACTAGAGCAACTGAACCAATATCAGAAAAACCTGCCAAGTTTGGAAATTTTGTTTTATGAGAATAAATACCCAGTGATGTAGGTCTTTTAGGTAGATTTTCTTCTTCTATTTGAAGCTAAATGCATTCACAAGTTATACACCTTTTATTTATTATTTTCTGATGTTGATCACCTTGATTTTAACACACTACTTCTTAGATTTTTTCTATGTTTTCTTGTCAACTATCTAAGCAGATCCAGACCTTTTCCCATGCAACACCCTTTGCAGAAGCACTGAGGACAGGTTCCTCCAGCTTTAAGGGCTGTTCTAGCCCTTTCCTCTCCTAGGGTATAAGTTGTTGAGGGTGGGGAGTGGAGTCACAATTCCCTACTTTATTTGATTGGGGTTCACTGGTCCGGTTCCACACTAAACAGTCAGCTAGAACAATTTGGGGATAGAGAGTTCTTGCAGGAACTTTGAAAATATATTCCACAGATTGCTTGTGTAGTATTGACATTTTAATGATGTTAATTCTTGTCCATGAGCACGGTATATGCTTCTACTTATTTGTATCTTCTTCATTTTCTTTCTTCAGTGTCTTATAATTATCCAAGTACAGGTCATTTACATCCTTGGTTAAATTTATTCCTAGACATTTTATTTTATTTTTTGAAGCAATTGTGAATGGGATTATTTTCTTAGTTCCCCTTTCTGATGGCTTATTATTGGTGTATAAACATGCAACTGATTTCTGGATATTTATTTTGTATTCTGCTACTGTACTAAATTCATTTATTATTTCTAATTTTTTGGCAGAATCTTTAGGTTATTGATACACAGTATCATGTCATCTGCAAACAATGACAGTTTTACTTCTTCATTTTTGATTTGGATGGCTAGAACTTCCAGTACTATGTTGAATAAGAATGGTGAAAACAGCCCTGGTGGGGTGACTAAGTTGGTCAGGACCTATACACCAAAATGTTGTGGGTTCCATCCCTAGTCAAGGCACATACCTAAGTCATAGGTTTAATCCCCAATTGGGGCACATATAGGAAGCAACAAATTGATGGATGTTTCTCTTACATCAATGTTTCTTTCACATTGATGCTTCCCTCTCTCCTTTCTTCTATCTTTAAAATCAATATACAGATTATCAGGTGAAGATTAAAAAAAGAGAGATGAAAGCATAAATTCTGTCTGGTTCCAGAACTTAATGGAAATGCTTGTAGTTTTTGCCCATTTAGTATGATATTACCTGTGGATTTGTCATATACGGCCTTTATTAAGTTGCAGTATGTTCCTGGTATTCCCACTTTGCTGAAAGTTTTTATCATAAAAGGGGTGCTGGACTTTAGCAAGTGCTTTTTCTGCATCTATTGATATGATCCTGTAGTTTTTATACCTCATTGCACTTATGAGCTCTGTTGTGTTTATTGATATGCAGATATTGTACCAACCTTGCATCCCTGGGGTAAATCCCACTTGACCATGGTGTATGATCTTTTTAATGTATTTCTGGTACTTGTATGAAAACAGCCACATTGATCAAAGGAGCAGAATAGAGAGCCCAGAAATAAACCCACACCTTTATAGTCAATCAACATTTAACAAAGGATACAAAAATACACAATGTGCTAAAAGTAGTCTATTTAATAAATGTTTGGAAAGTTGAACATATATGTGCAAAAAGTGAAATTAAAGAATCTTTGCACCATATACAGGAATAAACTCAACATGGATTGAAGACTTACATGTTAGACTCAAAACCATAAAATTCATAGAAGAAAACATAAGCAGTAAAATATCACACACTGTTTATAGCAATATTTTTTCTAATATGTCTCATCATGCAAGGGCAAGAAGAAAAAATAATAAACAAATGGGACTATACCAAACTAAAATGTTTTTGCACAGTGAAGGAAGCCATCAACAAAATGAAAAGATGACCCATTGAATAGGAGAACATATTTGCCAATGATACATCTGATAAAGAGTTAATATCCAAAATGTATAAAGAACTTATAAAACTCAACACATACATACACATAAACACACACAGAAAACAAACAATCCAATTAGAAAATGGGCAAAGGACCTGAAGAGACACTTCTTTCAAAGAGAACATACAGATGGCCAATAGTCATATGAAAAGATGCTCAATATTACTAATCATCAGAGAAATGCAAATTAAAACCACAGTAAGATATTACCTCCCACTGTAAGAATGGCTATCATCAACTAATCAATAAACAACAAGTGTTGACAAGGATGTAATGAAAAGGGAACCCTTGTGCACTGTTGGTGGGAATGCAGATTGGTGCAGCCACTGTGAAAAGCAGTATGGAGTTACCTCAAAAAGTTAAAAATGGAACTACCTTGTGACACATTGATTTACCTTCTGGAAATATATCCAAAGAAACCCAAAACACAAATTTGAAAGAATGTAAGTACAACTATGTTAACTGTAGTATTATTTACAATAGCCAATATTTGGAGAAGCCCAAGTGTCCATCAGTAGGATGAGTGGATAAAAAAGAGGTGGCACATTTACGCAATGGAATAGTACTCAGCCATGAAAAAAGAAGGAAGTCTTCCTTTCTGCAACACCATAGACCTAGAGAGCATTATGCTAAGTGAAATAAACCAGTCAGAGAAAGACTAGTGCCATATGATTGTATGTAGAATCTAATGAACAAAATGAAAACAAAGCAAAATAGAGACAGACTTGTAGAGAACAGGATGACAGCTATTGGGTGCAGGGGGTTTAGGACTGGATAGGTGGGGTGGAGGGATGGAGGAAAAAACAGAGAGAGGAAAAAATTCAGGGACTCGTAACAAGGGTGGTGATGCTGGCAGGAGGTGGAGGTAGGGGGAGGAAGAGGAGGCTATAGAAGGGATAAATGGTGATGGATGGAGACTTGACTTGGGGTGGTGGACATGCAGTACACTGTAAAGATGATATGTTGTGGAACTGTGCACCTGAAACCTGTATAATGTTATTAACCAGTATCACTCCAATACAGTCGATAAAAGAGGGAAAAAGGAAAAAAAATGCATTCCATTCGATAAACATTACATTCAATTCGAATTGAAATAAATAAACATTATTTACGATTGAAAACATTCCATTCCATTTGCAATAATGTAAAATGTATCTTTCAGTGAAACCTACACACAGATATGTCTCCCACAAATGGGAGAGAGCCTTATCATTGGGGGAATTGGCTCCATTAAGGCTAACATGAAAAGCAATGTTTGGAGGTTCCAGAGACCATGTGTACAGTGCAGAGAGGAGGGACCAGTGCAGGGGAAATTGTAGTAGGAGGAAGCATCATGGAGAAGGATGTCTTCAGCTTAGGTTAGGATGCAAGGCAGCTGATCAACGAGTTCCAGGAAGCCATCTGAGGTCTCAGGATATTGAGAGCCTGCAGGTGATGTGCTCTGGGGCATGAAAGGAGGCCCTTCTCCTACTCTGTAAGATTGATGAAAGCCCTGTGGAAAATCTTAAAAATGGAATTTGATCTTTGCCATTGTGTCCCCAGTGCCTAGTAAACACACAATCACTGTGGTGAACTGCAATGAGCTTTCCTACAATGCCTTTAGAGTGTAATTATTTATATTGTACATCTATACCACTTCTTTCAGGCTGAAATAGTTTCATAAGTGCTATGTCCTAGTTTTGTTTTTCCCACCAGGTAGGTACCTAGATAGCACATCTACTATTGAGAATGAAAAGAGTCTTCATCCAGATAAGTGTCCACAGTATCTTCATAATTTAATTTATATTTTACTTTAATTAATTTATTTTTTAGAAATTAACATCCTTTTATTTTAAGGTAAATTCTTACTCAGAGTAACAGCTTATAATAACTACTAAAAATTTAATATCTGTTTTCAATTGCTGTTGCCTCTACATACATAAATATAATTTAATCCTCACATTATTTTTGTAAGCCAAGTATAATTATTTAAACATTATAGATCCGGAGACTAAAGATCAAAATGGTGAAGTGGCTTGCCCAAGGACACACAGAATAACATAGTACATAGTAGAGAACAGTGTCCGTAATGTAGTTCAGCCCCTTCCTTTGAATGTGTCTTGAACTCCAGTTACTGACTCTCCAAAGAGCTGCCTAAATCGCCATTATTTAAATATAATTTTGCTGTACCTGATATTTCTAGAAATAAGTGGGTTTTCAAGGAAGATTCCTTTGCAGGGTAGTCTACACTCAATTATTTTCAGTTTCTCATATTTCTACTGTTCAGCTTCCACTTCAACATGCTCACTAGTCTTATAATTGACACTCAGATTGGCAAATTTGATGGGGTCTTTATCTATCTAGTATTTGAAAGTTCCAACTCATGTTCATTAAGCAAAGAACTTTCTCTTCTTACTGGCACAGTCCAAACACGCCTCTGTGATCTCTCCCAGATCCGTCTATCAAACTTCATCCCCAGCTACGTCAGTGGTTCCACAGGCATTTCCAATTTAACATGCTCAAAGGTTTTTCTTCCTGTGTTTTTAAACTTGATGAACAGTGCCACCGTAAAATATGTAAATAACCAAATTAATAAGCTATAAAATTACAGAGATAAGGAGACACAGATAAATGATGACAACACTGTTTCCCCACTGAAGTCTATTCCGAGTTTTCAGTTTTCTTCCTTCCATCTGCCAATTCCCTACCTTCTCAATGAAAAGGAAACCAGCTAAAAATCTCCAAACAGAAAATAGGATTTCCCTCACAGTAAATAGCCCTGCTCAGACTGTAGCCATTCTACCTTTAAAAATAAATATCCACCCCAAGAGGGCATAGTTCTCAATAAAATCAAGGAGAAACTTTTGTCAAATTTACCAAAGGTAATTAGATCAGCCAAAAGAGTTAACAAATGAAGTTTAAGGGTGAGGTGCTAGAGCAGAGCCAGGCAGCTGAGAAAGCCATGGCCCAGCTGCTGCCAGGCGCACAGGGGCCATGAAGGTGTCGGAGGAGGGTCCAGTGAGCTCAGGTCAGGACTGAGACCAGCTGGCAGGGAGAAAAGAGACTTAGGCAGTGTGATTGGGTAACCAGAAATAGGGAGGATAACTAGAGCTAGAGAATGTATCCAGGAAAAAATATAAGCAACCTTTGAATAATCGTAACCGAAACTAACATTATTACAAAGCTTTGAGTTAGAAGCCAATTCCTAATCTTGTGCAGTAGCATAGCATAGTGAGGGACGGAACTGGGTTTGTTTTCCTACTCTGCCACCTAGTAGGTGGGTGACACTGAATGTGTCTCAACCCTACTGATCTCATTTTCTTATTTATAAAAAGTGTAAATAATAATAATATACACCTTACAGGTTACATAAAAATTTAATATATAATACATAGCATGTATACATATGTATGTGTGTATATATATAATTTTTTGCTTCCTCATACCCTCAGGAGTATTAGTGATCTTGGACATTTGGTAGAAAATTAGAAGTACTTGCTTTGAACTGGGATAAGACAGTAGAAATGAGAACACAGATGGATATAGTTGAATCAGCTGTCTATAATTTAAAGTTATTTCACTAGCCAGTCCACAATTTTATTTGTTAATAAATGCCTAGTTAGCTTATATTAACTATATTAAAATTCAATAATATGCCTGACAAGGCTCTACTTTTCATATGGTGGAAAAATAGAAAAGGAAAATCCGTGCTTGATATTAATAAATAGAATAACTATCCTTTCAAATATTTTCTTCTGATACGATCAAAATTTTCCCCTCATAAAGTTTCCTTTGACTTATACCAGCTACCAGGTTGGGATTCTGTGAGGCTGAGGTTAAGGCAACAAGGTTACTAAGACCCAAGGCAAGCAAAACCAAAATAGTGCGGATAGAATTTAAAATGAACTTAGAATCCAAGGACTTCCCAAGGCAACTATGGAAGACTAGAATAAGAGCCAGAGATCAAAGGAAGATTGAAACTCTGATGGATCTGTAAAAGCATGCTGAGTTGATCTCCTACACTCATGGTTATTACAATTTTCTTTTATGTCTAGGTATATCTTTGGTGGGTAGGTTTTGATTTAGCTGATGTAGCTAGGATCAAAATAAAAAGGGATAAAATAAATTTCACAGACAAATGTACTTTTATAAATGAAGATTCAATACATGTAGTCTTGAAATTTCATTTCCTCCTAAAATTATGGAAACATGCTTCTTAGAAACATGTCTGATTCCAGACCTGGGGAAGGAAATGTATAAGATGAACATAGAACATATTGTTATACCTAAAATTAAGGAAACTATAAAAGGCTATTAAGGCAAACCAAAAGAACTCAGGAGTGGGCTCCCACTGGTAGCAGATATGAAAATTTGTACATCCATGAGGACATCAATCATAATGAATTGACATACATCAAATAGACATAAATTGATAAGTTCATAATGTTTTTTAAGAGAAAAAGACTCATATTTTCCTTCCTGATAATACTAAGAAACAACCTCATAATTAGAATAAAAGGAAATAAAAGGAAATAATCAAATAAAAGGGAAAAATCTAGTATTAGTATAGGGAATCTTCCTTTTTGGGTAACAAAACATTAGATGAAGGAAATTTTTTGTTTACAAAACCATTTGAGCTTAAAAAATGAAGAAACAATAAAATACCATTTTATTGCAACCACTATGAATTGATAAATCTAGGCCATGACAACCAACAGCCATTAACATCACAAGGAGAGACAACCAGCCCTCACGTGACATCTGGATAGAAGCACACAACACCACAGATGACCAGTCCTGCTAAAATATCAAACCTGACTCTGGCTAAGCCTGTAGTGCCAATGACAAATTTAGAGAAAATACAAATGGCAAAGAAATGCTTCAAACACACCACAGGAATGCAATCCACAAATCCTAATGTGGGAAACTCTATAGGACAAATAACTTGGTTTTTTCAACAAATAAATTGGTGGAAAAGGGGATGAGAGAGAAACTACATATTAAAAAGGCACAAAATATAACAACCAATTCAATTTATGAAACTTGTTTCAATTTGATTGAAACAAAACAAGATAAAGAAATCAGAACATTGACTATCACATCATGATTTTAAGAAAAATTTTAGTTGTGGGTGGTCATGGTGTTATACCTTTGTTTTGCAAAAGAGAGTTTATCCTTTAGATATACATACTGAAATAATTATACTAAATGATACAATGTTTGAAATTTGTTTCAAAACACTCCAAGGGGTGAGGAGGAAGTGATTCGGAGTATAAAGAGACAAGATTGGTCATGCATTCAAAGTGGTTGAAATTGAATGAGTACATAAGAGTTAATGATGTTATATTAGTTATGCAAATATTTCTAATTTTCCCCAATGAAAAATTAAAAACAAAAAGAACATGCATAAAATATTATATTGAAGTAATCACAGATCAAATAAAATATAAAAATTAAACTCTTGAAAATAGTTATTTTTCTGTAATATGTTATCTGTGTAATTACTTCTTAGCCAAAAGGTTTCTTTTAGAACTTAGACCAAAACTAGATGAAGAATATTTCTAAAAATTAAGTAAATATATATATTTTATAGCATTTATTCTAGTTTCCTACACATTCAACTTTTTAAACTTTCAGTTCACAATTTGTGGGATATTAGAAAGAAACAATCAAAAGAATTCACAGTGGCACTGATCTTAGCATAGTGGCCCCTAAGTAAAAAGAATTCAGTAAATGAAGCATTTAAAAAATTATTCTCTTGCCTGGTCATTACTAGAAAAAAAGAAATGTGAGACTAATCAGGGATAATGGCAAGAAACTAAGAACTCTGAGGAGTAGGTGTTAAAGGAAGTCTGAGATAGAGCTGAAATAACTTTAGTAATTTAGGTAGATGATAAAATGAAGCTAAGAATAGGGCATGTATGTGTAATAGAGTCAGGTTAATTAGAAGGAGGGAAATGGCTTCAGAAGAGCACACTGAATTCAAAATTAAAAGCAAAAGCAAAGAAAGTAGAAATGTAGATATTTTAGGAGAAGAAATTCTGGGGGAAAAACATCAAATGTTAAGCTGTTAAAATTTTGAAAGGTGAAAAGTAAAATGCCAAGCTGTCCTACAAATAAAAAGTTTTAAAGGCTTGATCATAGGCAGCCAGCACCTGTTTCTGGACTCGTGGGGCTGGGGGTGGGTGAAAGGGCCAAAGTGCACTGTGTGAATGACTTAATGACCTCTCTGCAGTCAAGACACATTTCAAAAACTCATTGGTCCCTCCACAGCAGCATAGAATCTACCAATGGAGGATAATAAATCTACAAAACCTAATACAATCACCATCTGAACCTTCAAAGTGCATGTTGCAGTTAATGGAAGTATTGATTCAATTGTTCGAGTTACTATGCAATTTTTCATTGAGCAGAAGCCTGGATGGTGAGAATTGTAAAGCTCAGCAAAATGGATAACACACATTTTGTCTTGATTGTGCAATGATATAGGAAGAACCTCACCTTGCTCCTCCCACAAACATGCACCCACAAACACACAGAGAGACCCACTTGCCCACAGACGCTTAATACTGACTCAGCCTTATTCTCTCCCTGTTAGTTCTAGACTTGAAGGCTCCACAGTTTAGTGGCAAAGAATACAACCTTTGAATTCAGGCAGCCCTCAATTCCTGTCCTAACTCTTCCACCATTAGCTGCATTATTACAGTCCTAATACTTGACCTTCACCTACTCCATAGGATTAGATGAGGTAACAATCTATTTAATTTATTAAATAATTTAAGAATTAAATGAGATAACAATTACAAAGTACTTAGCCGAGATTCTGGCACACAGTGATTTGTGGTGTTGGTGGTTCTTCTCAGGCTGCTGTTGCACAGAAAGTGCCTTAAATCAAACTCAGAAACATGGTAAAGGGCCGCTGAGAAATTCTGAGTAAGAGCAGCTACTGAAGCCAATATTTTGTATCTTAGAAACCTCCAGTGTCCCTATCAGGGTGACATCACTAATGCATAGGGAGGTCTTGATAGAGATAATATTAACCACATGTTTGAAAGAAGTAAAGATTTGCCTAAATGGTGTGATTTCAGACTAACATAAACTATTCTCCTTTCAATTAATCATCTTGCCTGAAATTCTCTCATCAAAGAGAAATTCCTTTGGGAAACATACCATGAACTTCTCTAAAATGTGGATTATAGTGTAACTTAAGTATTTATTTTGAATCCCCGGAATTTAGCACAATGTCAGGCAAAGACTAGGTGGTTAGAAGTGTAACTATAATTTCATTGGATAAATTTATGTTATGTAGATACTACACCTCAGACATTGTGTGAGGTAGATAATAGTAAACAAAACAGAGTTACAAAGTTTATGATGTAGTGACTAAAAGAATTAATTCATTAGTGAAGTCATAAAACTGTTCAAAAGTTTGGGTCATGGGATCTTCAATTTAGTTAGTATTTAACAATATGTCATTTATAAACCTCCTGCTATAGTTTAGGATAACTGTAATCACTATGGGAAAATACATAACAAACAAATCTCTAAGCAAAAAGACCCCAAATTTATTTTCCTTGAAATGCATTTTGTAAATGTCTCACACTTCCCACCTCCCATTCCAATCTTATTCCATCAGTAAAATTAACCAAATTAACCAAATATGATCATTTTCTGATGCTCTTCAGATTCGTTTTTCAATTTTAAGATATGATCCTCTCCAGTACACATTTATGACTGAGTTGCTTACTCTGATCTTGGAGAAGTGAAAATGGTACAATTAGGCAGAGATAATAAGAATCATAATGAAACATAAACAGTGGTGTCACCTCCCCAAAATCGTTAAAAAAATCAAAATGAAAAGAAGGCACTCCATAGGGAAAATCGTGAGAGCTAATTAAATGGGCCAAAAGATTAAAGGGTGTCTTGGATGAAAAATGTTTGCTTAGAACAAACACAGGGTTAAATTCTGTGGAGTTTCTGCCTTTCACTGTCTTCAGCTGTTTTATGATTTTGTACAAATATTAACATGCAAAAAACTGATAATGATCCAATGAATTCTTGGTTATAGGCATGTAAATAAGTTGTGTTCAGTGGAGCTTCAGTAGACTTTCCACTCCCACTATTGAAGAAGTCAGTTTTGCTTCCATTAAGCAAATTTACATCAGCCCTTCCGATGAGCTTATATATTTGGTGCTCTTTCAATGCTTCTTTGTACTGATTAGTTTTAACATCTTTTCTAGTTCCTTCATTAACTGAGTTAAATAAAATGTTTAACGTGGATTTATTGTTATATTTGTATGAGAGTCATGATGATAGCCTCTTGCAAACTTCATCCTTTACTAATAGCATGCAAGCCGAGTGAGGCCTCTCTGCTGTGGTTTTATAACTCCTAAGCCTTAAGAGAAGGGAAGACTGAGACAAGTTGATCCATAGAAAGTATCCTTTGGTCTAATAAAAGGATACTTTCCTATGGACATAGATTTGATAAAGCAATCATTTTACTTCTGTAAAGGAAATTTGAAAGGGCACTTCAAAAGTCTCAGAGGAACTATTCCTTGTCTGTAGTAGAAAAATAACAATTAGATTAGCCACAAATCATCACTGCAGGCTCATTTCAGAGGACTACGAGGAACTACCTGCATATAAGCCAATAGGTATCTCCTATTGTATTGATCTACTTGCAGATGTTCATCTAGAGAAATGAATCCAATTTTGTTAGCTTACTGACAGAAATTTCACCTAACCAAGTGTACTTCTCTTATTTCTAAAACTCACAGAGCCTACATTCTTTTTAGTTACTTTTTATCACATAATAAAGTCATTCTAAAAGTAGAACATTTCTTTCTTAAATATGTTTATAACACTTTATTTGATAACTATAGGGCAATTTATATCACTGCTAAATTCCCATTATTATGTTGACTATTGCAAAAATTGCACTTGGCAAATTATTTGAGACTGGCTACATGATAGGCCTGAAACAGTGACTCCACCCACAGAAAACAAAGTGTGAAGAGACCCATGGGCCCTTGCTCTCACCCTCTGGATGAAATTGATATACTTGAGTTCTGTAAGTCTAAGATCAGACTTTTAAGCATGCACTGTTACAAATATAGAGCGTACAATCTCCAAATGTTACTGTTCTAGGTCTGAAAGTTTTAAATGTCATGAATAAAGAAATGGAGGTAACCACACCTAGTAAGCTGTGAAATATCTAATTAGTTACCAAGCATACTTTTTTCATTATATTTAATAGAAGCATAGCCTCACTAAAGGCCTGGAATTCAGTATACTGCCATCTGCATTATATTCTTTATCTATGTAATAAATAATTTCAAAAATGACCTATAAGACCTTTTAGGTATTTAGAAAGTACAGAGGTCCAGCAGAATCACGCCTGCTTGAGTGTGGATGGTAGGGTAATAATATGGGTGTAATAATTTATAGTTTTAATTTGAATATTTTACCTAAAATGTCATATGGTGTACTTGAGAGTGATATTGTTGTGTTACAGAATTACATGCTTATGATTTTTGTAATTAAAGATTTTTTAATAAAAGGGGACATTATTTGTGTGGGACCCTGTATATACTTTGAAGTAATTAGCGGTTTTCATGAAAGTTCAAAGTGATTAAATAAAAATTTTCAGGCAGAAGATTTTTGAAAAAGCAAAACAAAAGAAATCCTTGAACTCAAACCCACCCAGAAAAAAAGTAAAATGTGATTTTGCTATTATTTCAATTAGTTTTTAAAAGTAAGCACAAGTCAAGATAAATCTTAGAGAGCTTATCAAAGCTCGCTGGGACTTGAGTACATGGGATAACACTGGCACAAAAATGTCAAAAAATGGAGTTGGAAGGATGTGAGCTCCATGTTACCCAGGTTGGATTTGAGATGGAAATTTCATCAGATATGTGAAAACATAGACCCAGAACTCAAGAGAGATGTCAGAACATCAGGCATAAAAATGAGTTCTGAAGCCATAAAAAAGGGTACGTTCAAACTGGATGACGTACTGGAAAGGGGAGCCCATGAGAGTAAACACTGAAGAAAACTTAAAATAAAACAGTGAACAGAAGAGGACACGCTGTCCAAGCAGACAGAAAAGAACTGAGAAGTTGAGGGAGAACTACTCCACAATTCCCTGAAGCCAAGAGAAAGCTGGTGGGCCAGGACCATGGAGAGTGAAGGCAGAGTTCCGTCCAGGCACCACAGGAGTCTGGCAAACAAGTTTCCAAAAGCATGTGATAATGGAGATCTTTTATTCCCAAATAGAATTTGTCACTCCAGTTCTCTCTTCCTGAAAGTTAAAGATAGTAAGTCTGCACTTTTTAAAAAAACAAAACCAGAGGACGTAACACATTTTTCTAATTTGGACAAAATATGTGAACACCCTGCACTTTCCTACTGCATAATGACATCACCCTGGGGGCTCCTGAAAAAAAAAAGTTTCTTTTCTCTCTGTTGTTTCTGTTTTAGAATTTTTTCAGAGATTGCAATTGCAAAATAAGTAATTAAGATTAGAATTTAGAGAACTGCAAGAATTATGCAGCTAGAGTCATTTGAATTTAAAAATAAGAGATTTGTCTATAAACAGACGTAGAGTATGCATGTGTGTACGCACTCCTGGGTCATTTGTGGCTAGCAAATAATGAAAGAAAGTGAATCACATAACAAATGTTAAAAGAGCCAGAGAAAATAAATTTTTTAAAAACCATGGCTGTAGTTGTTGCTGGGGGAAAAGGAGAAGCAGTTTAAAAAGAAAATCCCAAAGGCTTCTTTCCTCCACAGTTCAGTGGTACAGAGAGGTAGTTAGCAGCCCTAAATAAAATAAAATCCCAGAGTTTAGTCAGGCTACCTTAGACATTTACAAAGCATTATTTAAACAGACAGCTGACTCTTGTCCTAGCTACTTAGCTGCTGTTTATTCCCAGAATCTTCTCCCCCTCACCAGGCCCCCATTTGATCCAAATACTGTTCATGCATAATTATTCTCTAGAAAATTCCACAGTGGAGAGTTGGAAAAGAGAGGCTTGGTTGAACAGTGCTCTCCAGATTTGACAAATGCCCTTTCGTGCCCATCTGTACACCGTTCTGTAACATTCACAGACACTAAATCATGCCAAAGTGTCTTGACGAAGCAGCAGGGCACACAGGTGCTTTTTCTTTTCTTCCTGTTTACGTCAGGGCGGAGGGGAGGATAAGACGTGGGAGCCGCGATGCGGCGCCCCAAGTGCCATTGTTAAACTAAGAATGCTTCCCAAATATAAAGTGAATAAATGTCACTGAAGAAAGGATTTCTAAAGCCATTGTGCTCATTAAAAAGACATACAAAGAGCCGTAAGGGAAAAATAACAAACCAGCATTCACTTCATTTTCAAATCCCTCCAAGTGATGAAAACAGTTTTTTAAAACGGTCCCATCACATCTTTAAATACAAAACTAACTCCACGTATCTCTGGCTGTCTAACATTCCCTAAATTTGGGTTACACAGGAGCCTGGCTCTCCCGCAGAAAGGTGAGACTGTTAGAAACAGTCCCTGACAGCAACAAAAGCCCTTTGGCAAAAATAAGCGTAAGAAGTGCATTGTGCAGAACTCTGCCTTATCTCGACATCCCTTACATGATCCTTAACATCCACAGGATTCCATTGGTATGAATACTAAACAGCATGCTTTTTTAAACCCCCAATATCATATTTGAATTTAAGACAATGTGGTACCACAATGCTGAGAAGAAAAAGCAAACCTATTTGATACTCTTTCAGAATAAATGTGAAATATCAGCATGGTATTTTTTATATATTTTATATAAAAATGATTTTTTATATTTTAGTCTTTTTTTCTCTTTTAATTAATTTCATTGGGGTAACACAGGTTAAAACACTGTGTAAGTTTCAGGTGTACAATATCATAACACATCTGACTATTGCATTGTGTGCTAACCACACAAAGTCCAGTCTCTTTCCTTCACCACGTACTTGACCTCCTTTACCCTCTCCAACAACTTCCCACCCTCCTTTTGTCTGCGTTTATGAGTCTGTTTGTTTTATTTGTTTGTTGCTTTCCATTTTCTATCCCACATATGAGTGAAATCATATGGTTCTTGTTCTTTTTCCATCTGACTTATTTCACTTAGCATACTACTCTTAAGATCCACCCATGTTTAAAGTCCAACGCTGAGCGTGGTTTCACCAACAGTCCAGCACCTTACGGATGGTTTCACACCAACAATGCTCAAGATCTGTCTAAGTGTCTGGCAGAACCACCAAGAAATGCAGTCCCTGTTCTCCACCCTTTCTGCCCTCCACAATGGATGACACTCCACACCCCATGTCTACCTCTCTTTTCCTCCCGATCCTTGAGAAGACCACTTGGCTACCACATTTCTTGTGTGCTTCATTCTCCTGTGTGCCTACCTGATCCTTGTTTCAGAAAAAGAAATCAGGCCTTCAAGTCAGAAAGCCACAGGTTATCATCTCAATTCTACCACTTAAAACATCTTCTGCTGATCCTTCCACATGGTACGCCCCATGATCTATTCTCTTATAAAGTCAAAGCCCAGGAATTCTTCTGGAATGAGCAAGAGCCAGACTCCCTGGCAACTCAAACACCATCTCTCCTTTCCTAAGTACATTCCTCCTTGACCTTCCACTTTGGCCCTTATTAAGGGACCCCTTTCTCCATGCTACAAGGGCCCTTAGCAGACATGTGCAAGAGAAATAAAAACAATAAATCTTTTACTAACAACATTAAATTATAAGCTGAAGGAAGGGCTGGCTTCTGTTCTATTGTCTGGTGTACTATTCACGCAGCACTTTACATATATCGCCTTATGGGGTGTTCTACTATCATCCCCATTCTGTGGATGAGAAAATGTGAGCACTGAGAGTTTACATAACTTGTTAATGTTAAAAGGCTACCCAGGTCTCATCCCTGGCCACAGGAGGTAGAAGGAAGCAGCAGTGAGGTCTGCAGATAGCTTGGCAAGAGCTCTGGGTGGGCATGGGCCCCTGTCACAAACATATGTGGGCAGTAGAGTCTTTCCTGTAAGACAGCCTTCAGTTCCTGTTTGGATATCTGATCCTGCCCTTAAGAGCTGAAAGCGGTCTCAGCAGTGGTCTGGAGCCTGCCTCAGTTATACCCTTGGGAGTGGTGTACTCCATCCCGCTGGGTCTCTTTGTAAGTGTCTTGGAACCCCAGATGGCAAGTGGGGAATTTCCCCAGGAGCCTGTGTGTGGTCCTGCTCTGCAGACATGGCTGTTCTGGTCACATGTGCAGATATCTTAGGTGGGTCTCCTTGGCAGATGTGTCTTATGTGACTTAAGTAGTTTCCCTCTTGAACCCAAGTGTCATAGCCAACTGACAGTCATCTTGGTTGACATGAGTGACTGTATTGTGTTTTATACACTTCATGCTATCTTGACTGGACAAATGCCATTTTACTGGTCCCACTCTACACAACTCCACAGCTAGACAGCTGCTGCAACAGCCACTCTTCCAGAGCTGAGTCTTCCCAGCGGCTAGCTCAGCAGGAACCCCAGCAGGGGTTCCTCTCCAGCTTCTTCACCAACAACCTGAAGTGCCAGTTCATGCTCCTGAAAACTCTGCAGACAAAACCACACCAAACTTCTACTTGGTGCCATGAAGCACTTAGGTTGTACTATTAACAGAGACAGATGTACTTTTCTTGTGAAAAATGTAATAGAAATGTAGGTGGAAGTTTTGAGCTTCAATGTCTCAGACTGTTCTATGTGAGAATAATATCCGTAATCAGGCCCATATGAACCGAGTGGTGATCCGCAAGCTCATTCATGCATTTGATCATTGTCGTGTTCGTGTCAACTGGTACAGCAGTGTCAGACATCTGACCTGCTCAGAGGTTTGAGCTGCTAACCTGAGTGGAGACTATTCAGTATTCAGGTTACTTGTTGGATTAAAACACCACCATTAGGGGATAGTGCTTCTCTCAAAGGAAAAGTTACCAAGCATTGGTCAACTGCAAAAAAAGAGAGTTGCAGAACTTGTGTGAGAAACAGAGCTATTCTTTCTACTTTGGTTAGGAATGTAAGCAAAGAAGTAACAGAAAAGGCTGTGGGTGAAGTTTTTGAATCCTGTTGCAATGACCATGAACCTTTTTGGAAGGATCCCACATAACAATATTTATGCTCATAGAGACTTTCAAAATTGTGATCAGTATTATACAACTGTATGAAGCCAATGACATTTTATATTACAGAGCTTCAGTCAATGTGGAGAAAATGTGTTTCTCCAGTGCACAAACATATAAAACATAAATGATCAATTAAATACAGATAAAATAGAAGATGGAAATTAAGTATATTATCAGAAAAAATAACTCTGGTGAAAAAATGAAACTGCCTTAAATCCAAGGCAAAAATTGTATCTGTAGAGCAAATCATGTGGTAAATAAGACAAATAAATTACATTTTTGTTTTTTCAAAAAAAATAATAAGATAAAAATAAAAAGGCTATCCAATGCTCAGTTCAGGACTCAAAAGCAGATGTGACTCCAGAGCCTGATTTTTTTAACCACCACTCTTTCCCAGATCAAAACAATAGTACTGGGCTGACTAAGAGGAAATGCCCTTTCCCTGTGCATAGTAAAGAGCTAAATAAAATAAAGAAAAATAACCCCCAAATAAGAAAAATACATTTTATTAAAAAGACTTAACAACAAGATGCAGATCAGTGTAATAAATACTGGGTGACAAAATATGAAGCACTTTAGGGGCTTAAATACTAGCTAGAGAGGACATATCTCTTTAACAGAATCTTCCAGGTTCTGTTACAATGCTATCATATTATTTTAACTATCTATTTGTTCGTGGTTCCCTGTTAGACTGAGGACGTGGACAGAGTCCCATTTATCACTGTATGTTCAGAACTTAGCACTGAGTCTAGCACAAGGCAGGTATGCAAATGGTGTTGAATGAATGAAGTGCACAAAAAGTGAATGAATGAATGAATGCTTGAAACTCAAGTTAACAATTATAGATGCCAAACACTTTTGAGATTTTCAGATTTGAGAAGAAAGTGAACCACAGAGAGATAAAGCAGTAAAATATCTTACAGAACTAGATCTTTATCTGGAAAATGTGAAGTGAGTGGAATTTTACCTTGAAAACTGATCGAAAGATGACAAGATGTCACTTTTAATGGCATAGCATCTTTTCTCACCTAAACTTACCACTTCTAGAAGCAAATGCTTAGAAAGGCAATATTGTTTTCTTTTAGGTGCTGAGTTAAACAATCCTGGGGACAAAAAGCTATGAATAAAAGATACAGTACATTTCAGTAAACTACTGGAAAGAAAGGTGCTATATAGTAAAACTAATTAAAAAGTATATTCCAAGAAAAAGTCTAAGATTTGTTTTCCAAGTATTGTCTCCTCACATAACTGCCTATAGACTTTCTATTATCTGGTAGAAATATTGCAATATTACAGAAGCCTTACAAATTGACTTTCTACTGCTCTAATTCTATTGGGTGTTTAAAGAGTTTCATGGTCCTCTGATTATTGCTTTTAAAAAATGTATTCTCATAAAGAATACACAGTGATGATGCTTTATCTCTGAAATACATTTTCATAGTTATTCTTTGAAGAGATACTGAGATTATAACAAAACATAATTTATTCCAACCTGAGAACCATCCTCACAGCAAGCCATTACTCTTCTATATTTCTAATACATCAACTTCCTCATTAGATTTTGCTGGCACAACCTTCCCACCCATATGCATTTTTTCAATGATATAAGTTTATATTCAATTGATTGCTTGTGGCAATCAATTTCTTAAAAGCTATTTTTGGTTAGATGCCTAAGTTTACATATACAGCGTAATATCTGAGAAAAAAAATGAATGGTCATAATCAGTCATGGATCTGGAGTTAGAAAACAAAGAAGCCAAGTTGGAAGGGAAATAGCAGAAGGTTAGTATAATTGTTTTTGCCTTTATTAGTGTAGATATAATTGTTATTTTCAATGCCAAAAACTGGGGTGCCTTAATGACCATTGGTTATTTTATTCCATGATTTTAACCTGCAAAAGATCTTTGGAATATAATATTGAGTTAAACAATAGTACAGTTCCTCCCTGGATGGTGTGGCTCAGTGGATTGAGCACTGGACTGCAAACCACAGGGTCACCAGTTTGATTCCCAGTCAAGGCACATGCCTGGACCAGGTCCCAGATAGGAAGCGCTCGAGACGCAACCAGGCATTGTTGTTTCTCTCTCTCTCACTTTCTCCCTTCTTTCTCCTCTCTAAACATAAATAAATAAAATTTTTTGAGCTTAAAAAAAGAAAACAATAACACAGTTCTTAACCTTTTTTGAGTCACGGACACCACTGGAATTTTGATGAAGCATGGGGATCTCTTCTGTACAAATTTCCTAGTGCTCCTGTAACAAATTATCACACATTAAGTGGTTTTTAAAAAACGTATTTTATTACAGTTTTGTAGGTCATAGTCCAGTATAGTTCTCACTAGGCACCAATCAATACGTGGTCAGGCTGCATTCATTTCTGGATGTGCTACAAGATAATCTGTTCTACTCATTTGGATTGTTGGCAAACTTTAGTTCCTTGCAGTTGTAAAACTTGAGATCCCCATTTTCTTGCTGTCTGTAACTGTGGGTCTTTCCCTACCACATTCCTTGATTCATGGTTGCCGTCCTTCATTTTCAACGTCAGCAACAGTAGGTCCAGTACTTCTCATGTCACACCTCTCTGACCCAATAATCTTCCTTTCCCTTCCACTTCTAAGGACCTTTACGATTTTATTGGGCTGATCTGGATAATCTAGGAGAGTTTCCCTTTCTCAAGGTCTTTAACCTTAATCATATTTCCAAAGACCCTTTGCCATTAAGATAACAAATTCACAAGTATGACAAATTAGGGCCTTTGATTCCATTATTTGGCCTATCATACTTCCTCAGATTAATTTTTATTTTACAAATTGAAAACAGAATTAAAAGGAAACCAATTATATCTAAATATAGTTCACAAAAAAAAATCCAGAGAAAATTGTCATGTTTACATATGTTTCTTCATTGATACAAGAATAAGATCAAATGGTAAGTCTACTAACTAGTATATTTTTCAAAGTGTTGAGCATAAATAATGTGTGATTATTACCAAAAACTATAAATATGATATGAAAATATGTGTGAATTCTATTGGTAATGCCACAGGTACTGCCAGTTTTAGTGTGGTTAGTTCCTCATGTTTATAATTGAGAGAAATATAAATTTCAGTTTGAGATTATATGTATATATTTATATATGACTGTGTATATATATGTATATATGTGTGTGTGTGTGTGTGTGTGGAGAGAGAGAGAGAGAAAGGTACCCAGCCATATAATATGAAAAACAGACATTTATTGAAAAAGATACAAGATACAAGATACAAGAAACATTGTACATAGGACAATGATGCCTCAGTCCCCTTCAAAGTAGATTCCTTGGGAACACACACAGTTTTCCTAATCACTATCAGCTGTCCCATTGTATTTTAATGAATCTCCTTGAAGGTCTGAAATCTCTTTCTTTTCAAGGGTGATTTTCATTTTGGGAAAAGCCAGAAGTCACAGGGCACCAAATCTGGGTTGTGATGGGGCTGAGTCACCTGGATGATTTGATGTTTCACCTAAAACCTTTTTCATAAGACATGATGCACGAGCTGGCACATCATTGTGATGAAGCTGCCAATCACCAGATGCCCATAGCTGTGGCCTTCTGAATCATCCAAATAGTTTCTGCAGAGGAATGTTCAAGCTTAACGCAAAATTTGATGCAGATCGGTTGCTCTACTCCCTCAGTCATTTTGAATGCAATGACCACACAGTACACATGCTCACTCAATAGCCTCTACTGCCCCCACTGACCAGTACAGCAAAATCATCATTGTTCACTCATGTGCATTCCAGTCCACTCTCCTTAGCTGTCAGGTTACATTAATGTCACGGAAGCCATTCTTGTTATATTGACCATGACTGGACTTTCTCCTGACAGACCTTGTATATATATAGTCTCCACAAATTTACAGAATCCCTGGGTTTTAACCCTTGAACTCCTGGTACATGTATACTAAAATTTTGATTTGACCATTCTTTTTGTTCTCTCCAGTACACTTTGGTTCAAACTTCAAGGGCAGAGGTTTCTAGTTGTACCAATTAATTGTTGGACAGAAAAAAGACAGAAATTGTTGGAGTGTATCAAAGAATGACTCAACTACATATTGTCTACAAAAAACTCACTTAAATATTAAGACATGTATAGATTAAAAATAAATGAGTGGGAAAAAAATATACCATGCTGACATTAATTAATGAAAAGCCAAAGTAGCTGTTATCAGTTTCAGACAGAGCAAACTTTAAAGAAATGGAAGTTTTTGAGGCTAAAGAAGGGCATTACACAATGGTAAAATGGCTAATTCTACAAGAAGACATTACAGCCCTTATCTGGTATATGCCTAACAACAGAGATTCAAACCACATGAGGCAAAAATTGATAGAACTGCAAGGAGAAATAAACAAACTCACTATCATAGTCAGAGAATTCAACACCCCTCTATCAGAAGTAGATCCAGCCTGCAGCAAGTCAGTAGGACATAGTTAAACTCAACAACATCATCAATCAATCGGAGATAATGGACATCTATAGACTACTTATCCAACAACACAATGCACATTTTTCTCAAGCTCATATAAAACATTGACCAAGATAAACTACATTCTGGGCCATAAAGCACACCTTAACAAATTTAAAAGAAAATAAATCATACAATGTCTGCTCTCAGACCACAGTGGAATTAAACAAGAAATCAATAGCACATAGATAGCTAGATATACCAAAATACATGGAAATTAAACAGCATATTTTTAAATGACACATGAGCTAAAGGATCTTACTGATTACACTGGATCCACACAGACAATCCAGAATTTCCTCTTTTTTCTAATTAAATTTATTAGGGTGACTTTGGTTAATAAATTTATATAGGTTTCAAGTGTACAATTCTATGATACATCATCTGTATATTTCATTGTGTACCCACCAGCCAAAGTCAAATCTTCTGTCACCATACATTTAATCCCCTTTTATCCTTTGAAAAAATATTCCCTGTTTAGGGATTAGAAGATCCAATATTATAAACCCATCAATCTGTCTCAACTGGATCTGTATGTTCTATGAAATCTCAATCAAAACTCCAGCAAGCTATTTTGTGGGAACCAACAAAAATGATCTTGAAGTTTATATGGAAAAGTGAAAGACAGTTTTGTAATTTCTTAAATAACTTAAAGACCTAGAATAACCAAAACACTGCCGAAGAAAAAGAATAAACTTGGAGTACTCACACCATCAAGTTTTAAGGCTTACATAGATTACAATAATCAAGACAGTATGGTATTGGCCAGGGTATAGGCAGATAGTTTAATGGAGCAGAATAGAGACCATAGAAATAGACCCACACAAATATAGTCAACTGATTCTTTACAAAGAAGTACAGACAATTTAACAGAGAAAGGATAGCCTTTTTAAAAAATGGTGCTGGAACAACTGAATATTCACATGCCAAAAAATAAATCCAGGCACAGACCTTACACCTCTCACAAAAATTAACTCAAAATGGGCCATAAACCAAAATGTAAAATTCAAATCTATAAAGTTTCTTGAAGAAAACATACCAAACACTCTATATGACCTTGGATTTTGGTGATGGGAAATTAAATAAAACACCATTAGCATGATGCATGATGGGAAAAAATCATAAGTTAGAGTTTATTAAAATGAAAACCTTGTCTGTGAAAAGCACTGTCAAGAAAATGAAGATAGAAGCCATTGACTTGGAGAAATTATTTGTAAAACCCACATCTGATATTACTTGTATTCAAAACATACAAAGAACTCTTAACAATAAGTAAACAAATGACCCAGTTAAAAATGGGCATAAGATCCAAACAAAAACTTCATCAAATAAGATATACTGATAGCAAATCAGCTTAAGAAAAGATCATTTTTCATTAAGGAGTGGTAAATTAAAACATAAGTGAGATATTACTATATATGTATTAGAATGACTAAATCTAAACAACTGATAATGTTATTTGCTGGTGAGGTTGTGGAGTGGGAGGAACTCTCATTCATTGCTGGTAGCAATGTAAAATTTTGCAACTGCTTTGGAAGACAGTTTTGTAATTTCTTTAATAACTAAATATAATCTTACCATGTGATCCAGCAATTGCACTCTTCAACATTTATCCAATTGCTTTTTGAAATCTTGTATCTATACGACAACCTGCATATGAATGATAATAGCAGCTTTATTCATAATCACCAAAAAGTGGAGGCAACCACAATGTTCTTTAACAAGTGAACTGATAAATTGTAGCATATCCATAAATTGCACTACTATTCTGTAATAAAAATAAAAGGAAATATGCTGTAAATTCATACAAAGGCATAGGTAAATCTTTAGCTCATATAACTAAGTGAAAGAAGTCAGTATAAAATACTACATATTGTATGATTTGAATTTTAGTATATTCTGGAAAAAGCAAACTATGGAGACAGTAAACAGATCAGTATGTGTCAGGTGTCTATTGCATGGGTTTGGGGAGAGTGAACAGGTGATGCACAGAATTCTTTTAGGGCTGTGAAATTATCTGTACGATACTATAATGTTTAATGCAAGACCTTAAGCATTTGTCAAAACACAGAGGACTTTATAGCACAATACATGCAAATTCTTAGAAAGCCATTTAGGTGGTCAGGGATCACAAGATGAAATCAACCTCCCTGAAAGGGGTGTAGAAATAAGTGCTGACCTACCTTTAGAAAGAATAAAGGCAAAAAGAACTTTGGTTAGACCTGTTCTCTAGTACAAGTAAACTAGGACTGAACAATCCTGTAAATGGTTGGAGGATGATGGGAGCCAGAAGGCTGATGGACTGGGAGATTAGGGATAAGCAAGGGAAGGAGGCTGGAATGATCCAGATAGTACTGAATGAGAGACATCAGTGTGAACAAATGATCAGCTTTATATAAAGAAACTTACATGAAGAAACAATTATAGATATACATGCATTAGTATACATGCATATTTCTCCTTGTTCTGTTAGCTGAAAGGGCCAAGAAACAATGACACCCAGTAGCAAAGAGTAAAACTAACACCTAAATCTTGACTACAATACAATTCTTCAGTAAAGGAACCAGAGCTGCTTAGAGGAATGGCTGGTTCTAAGATTAGGGCAAAAAGTATACAAGGTAAGCCTAAAGCATACTGCAGTACCAGAAAATAAGAAAGTGCTCAGAAAACTAAAAACACAATAATAGGGTATGTCAAAGTGATACAGGAACCAATGGAGGAGCTCTTAATGACCAAACCTGGAACAATTAGAGCAATAAAATAAATAAAGTGGTACTGAATTATAACCCAAAACATAAAATCATATTCATGAATTCACACTAATGCAAATCAATGATATTAAATTAAGTACATATCTGTGTAGAAGAATTTAAATAATGTATAGAGTCATCCCTTGGTATCCTGAGTGACTGGTTCCAAGAATCCCTGCAGATACCAAAATCCCCAGAAGTTCAAGTCCCTTAGTTAGCCCACCATATCCACAGGTTCCACAAGCACAAATTCAACCAACTGTGGATCAGTTCCATGGATTTGGAACCCTTGGATACAGAGGAAGTCAACTGTGTAAATACACTACCCTTAACAAAATCGACCACAACTCCCTACCTTTCAAGTGTGGACTGCACATAGTGACTTTGTTCCAAAGAATATAGTATGAAAAGGGAGAAAAAATGGAGTAACTTTACAATAGAGAAACATGAAAAACCTTACTTTAAGCCAGGTAATCAAGGTTAACATCAACAGTGATTAAACAGTCACATTGATGTGACGTGAGGGGAATGGCATTTTACATCTATGGTTTCCTCATACTGCCCCAGTCTAACTAACCATGAGATAAATCCCAGACAAATCCCAATTGTGGAACATTCTACTAAAACCTTACCAATACTCCTCAAAACACCCAAGGTCAACAAAGCAAAAGGAAATTCTAAGTAGTTGCCATAGTTGAAAGGAAATAAGGATTCATGACAACGGAATGTAATGTGGTATTCTGAGGGGGTTGGGGTGGGAACCAAGAACAGATAAAGAAATTTGGGAAAAACTGAGAAACTCAAGTATAGACTTTAGTTAATAAATTTCCAGTACTGTTTTCACAATAATTCTGCAATTCTAAAACTGGCCTTACAATAAAAAGTATATTTAAAAAAAAACATAGAGTATACCAAACATTATAAACTTCAATGACTATATTTCAGAGATGTTCTTACTGGGAAGACACTAATCTCTACTCATGGCCTAGTGAGTCTCTGTTTTAGACATTTATTTGGACTGAAGAGTTTATGTGATGAGAAGCTATGGTGAATGCTGCTTTTTTTTCTCAGCATTAGTTTTCATTTTAATTCTCCCCTGTTATATAAAAAAAATAAGATTATCTGAACTTGCCTCTAGTTTACAAAGACTTCATCCAAAAGATTTGAATTGAGCCATAGGAAGTTCTAAGGCCTTCATACAACTCTAATTTTCCCTTCATTTATTTGACCTGATTTTCCTTGGATGAGTATTTCTTTGTTATCTGAATGATGAAACACAGAAGAATGAGATCATTTATGATCCTCCAATTTTTTTAAAATCTTGCCTTTGGCCTACTTACTCTAAGGAAAAGAATCTTTAAGGTCCTTCTAAGTGTAGACAAACTCCTAAATTAGAGTTGTGCATTTGTAGTTTGAAGTTAATGGTCCATCTGGAAATATAATATTTCTGTTGGGGTAAGCATGTCTTGTCCTGGCCTTTCATATTTATTCTTCCAGAATTTCTGAGGGTTGTTGTCAGAATCCAACTTGTTCAGGATCCTTGGTCCAAACCAAATACCCCTTGTAAAACAAGTAGTAGGGCTTTCTAAAATACTTGATTGCACTGAGCACTATCTTTGAAACTCTCCATTCTCCTTGATGTCCAATTCATGTGACTTTTCAAAAGTAACTAAGTGCCCTTTTTCTGACTCTTTTGATCTACACTTTTCTTCTGCCTCCACGTTAAATATTGTTTAGAAGATTCCTGGACTCATGTCTCTTGTTACCACAATCATCCAATTCCTGGGAAATTTCACCACTCACATAGCTTCAACTGAAATGTAAATGCTCCGTATTCTCAAACATATATTTTTGACACAAATATCTCCCTAAAAGTACAGTCTTATGAAACTACTTCTCTGCTAAAATATTCCATCACTTCATACTAAATGCAACTTGAAATCAGCAAAAGCACACCTAAATTTGTATTATCATCTTCTGACTGCCCTCCTCTTATTTTAACTCGGTAACATCAGAGTCTGTACAGAAATGTGGATATTATCCTTTGATCCTTTTTCATCCTTGTGTGTTCATTCATCCTCTATCCTACTTCTGTGGCCCTATGTCAGAACCTTTACTACAGTATCAGGTTCTTAACTATAATCTAGTCACCGAATCTAGCCACTTCTTGGTTGTGTTCTCCACAATATGGCCAGAGTGCCACTCTGAAATGCAAAGGTGAGTATACTCCCATGCCCCTGCTTACTGCCCCACTTAAAATCCTCCCACAAGTTCCTGAAATCTATAAGAAAAATCCTAATTTTATCAGTATGAACTATAAGCCTCTGACCTCTTTTTCTCACCTTATTCCTTGCCACTCCCTTATCTGAACTTCACACTCCAGCAACCTTGGGCTCTTGGCTTTTTCCCTCATACACTCTGCTTTTCTCAGGCATCTTCTTTTGCTCTCGCCATCTTCCTTGCCAGGGAGGATCTTCAGCCCCACTCCTCACCCGCCCTTCATGTGTGCTCCCTCAAATATCCCTTATGTCTCTGAACTAGACATGCTTATTTGTAACTATACATTTTCATTGTATTTAATACATTTATTTTTTCTGATTGTTTAATTGAATTTATTGGGGTAATATTGGTTAATAAAATTATATAGGTTTCAGATATACAGTGCTATAATGCATCATTACTATATGGTATTATTTGTTCACCACCACAAGTCAAGTCTCTTTCCATCACCATTTTCCTCCCTTTACCCTCCTCTACCTCCCCCACCCCACTTTCCCTCTGGTAATCACAGGCTGTTGTCTGTATCTGGGTTTGTCTTCCTCCCTCTCTTTCTTTCTTTCTTTCTTTCTTTCTTTCTTTCTTTCTTTCTTTCTTTCTTTCTTTCTTTCTTTCTTTCTTTCTTTCTCTCTTTCTTTCTTTTTTCTTTCTTTCTTTCTTTCTCTCTCTCTCTCTGTCTCTCTCTCTCTCTCCTTTCTTTCTTTCTTTCTTTTTCTTTCTTTCTTTCCTTTCCTTCTTTCTTCTTAATCTTTTTACCTTTTCCACCAAGCCCCACAACCCCCTCCCCTCTGACAGCTGTCAGTCTGTTCTCTATAAGACTGTTTTAATTATGTTTGTTAGTTTATTTTGTTCATCAGATTCCACATATAAGCAAAATCATATGGTACTTGTCTGTCTCTAACTGGCTTATTTCACTTAACATAATGCTCTTCAGGTCCATCCATGCTATGGCAAAGGGTAAGATTTCTTTCTTACCCTTTGTAGTATTTCATTGCCTAAATGTACCACAGCTGTTTATCCATACATATTCTATGTCTGTCTCTGAAGATAATATTCGGTATCATGTCAAATTTTTTTTCTTCATTTACCATCATATCTCCTTAGACAGCAGTGTATATATAATACATAACAGGCATTCAGTGAATATGTGAACAGAAAAGGATGAAGTAAAGGAAAAATAGAAAGAAGGAAAGGAGGGAAGGAGAGAAGGAGGATTGAGAGGAAGGAAGAAAATTCTAAAGAGGATTAACACCCAAAGAAAGAATCCATTAATAGTGATGGACCATTAGAATTATAACACTTGAATAGGAAAGCTGGCTTAGAACAACATAATTTCACCAGGTCCTCTCAAATATCACAGCATATATGACTGCATGCTTTCCACACACTTTCATTTGAAACAGTATTCAAAAGATGCTGGTGAATTATAGACCAGGCTTATGGTACCACTACTGAAAATTATGCTATTATTGGGTGTCCCTCCTTTTTAGCACCATTCTGAGAAAGATGCTTGGGGAATTCTTGACTGACAAGGAGCCAAGTACCACGAACTCTCAATTATTCAAAAACAGATATCTGATGTCTGGAATTTTAGACCTTTTGATTGTTCTGCTTCAGGTTAATTGCTCATTAGAGAGTCAAAAGAAGGAGTTCAGTTAGATCCATCTGTCACTTGTTAGTGCCTATAGTAAAAATGTGTTAGTAAAGAGGCTAAAACATGAATTTTACTTTTACATTATACCAAATCCTCATTATCAGACATAATAGAAAGTGGTCTCTATTCAGCACACATTTTCTTAAAACTAATTTTAGAAATGTCTATGTTGCCATCACTCAGGATTTTTATGACTATATTTAATGTATTTCATGTACGAATCCAGAAGAAGTAACACCTGCTTGGTGTGGTTGGTAGGGTAATAATATGGGTGTAATAATTTATAGTTTTAATTTGAACACTTCACCTAAAATGTCATATGATGTGCTTGAGTGTGATGTTGTTGTGTTACAGAATTACATGCTATGATTTTTGTAATAAAAGATTTTGTAATAAAAGGGGGCATTATTTGTGCCCAACCCTGTATTTTAAGCACCCCAATTGTCCCTAATTAGGCAAATCTATCTATTGTTGTGTTACTAACAATGACAGAGCTGAGAATATAGCTTCCAGTCAAGGGTTGTATAGTTGAAACAGTAGTCATCAACATAACAGTTCTGACATTTTAGCTTCAGTTGAACAGAGAATTTCTTTAGGAAACACAAACATAATATAATGTACAGGGTCCAGAACAAACAATGCCTCATTTTTATTACAAAATCAGAAGCATGTAATTCTGTAACATAACAATATCACACTCAAGCATATCATATGACATTTTAGGTGAAATGTTCAAATTAAAACTATAAATTATCACACCCATGCTATTACCCTACACTCAAACAGGTGTTACTTCTGCCAGACCCTTTATATATAACATAATATTTGTGTAGAAGTTTGAATCCATAATTGTAATGTTTTTCCCTTTCTGTCTTTACAAACTACTATAATGCTAGTTATTTCTAACTCACCTCCCTTGACAATTTTTATCTGGTCATATTGTTAGATTTTTATTTTTAACAATCTGGTGTTGTAACAGTTGGAGGCACTTATGACTGTTGCTTATCAGGACAGTTCTAAAGAAGGACTAAATTCTTTGTTTTATGTCTAAGGTCCAAAGTGCACAAAGCATTTGAGCAAACCTTGCTGACTATCTAATTAAACAGAGGCAATTAACTCTGCTTAAATGACCTTTCAAAACTAAATTGTACAATATGGCACATCTCAAAGACCAAACTAAATTATGAAGATTGTATCATCATTTTTCACATTACCACACTCATAATTTTTCCTTTTTCTTTGTTGTTGCTGTTGTTGTTGTGTCAGAAGTTGCTGTTCAAACCTTCACATTGAGGCCAACTAAGTCCTGTCAAAACTTCATATTCCCAAGTGCTCCTAGTTGTTCTATATTGTTAGTATTGCGTGCCTCATTTCATGCCTTCCTGACAAGCTAATAAAAACACTTCTTTCCTTTGGACCCTGAAAAACAAAGAAGCAACTGATTTATTACCTTTTTCTCTTATTGTACTTATAAGTACAAATGTTACAGGTAATCAGTCTTGTTTTCTTAGTTGCTACCTTTCCTTAAAATATGAACACAGAAATTTGACTTTGAGGAAAAGTAACATGTATTTGCTCTATTCAATGAAGAATATGTTCTTATTCTTTTAAAAAAAAGAAACCCTGTAAATAACAGGAATATTTTCCAAGAAATGCAAATCAATTTACAATGTACATAAAGCTCAGTGGTTGTTCATGTGAAAATGCCATCACTTATGGAGCCATATTAACAATGTGGCCTGAATAGCAGGTCACTTGTGTAATAGCTTGAAGACTTCCTGAATAAATTGTAAGTCCAAAAGATCTGAAATTACTTGAGAATCTAGTAAGATACATGTTTACCCTTTTTTATTTATTATTTTTTGGAGGCAAGGAGGGAGAACTTTAGCACTACTATTAAAAAACTAAATTTAGCTGAGTAAATTGTAAAGATATCATTGGCATCCTTCAATGACTCAAGAATCAAGCAGCATCCAGTTGAGCAGATAGGAGCTCTGAGGACCTGTACAGAATGAAAGACTTCTGTAGGGAGAGGGGAGTGAGGAAAAGGAAGTTGTACTGGACAGAAAAAGCAGGTGATTATTGCCAGGTCCCTTTCCTTTAGGGGATGGCAGGGTCTACAGGCAAATTACCTCACTAGTGCTGACTAGGTAATTCCTGATCAGCTGGTTTAAAATTCCATTTCTGAGAAAACCAAAACTATAATTAGGTAAAGTCTACATTTGGTGACATGAAGCTTTGCATAAATGACTCCAATTTGAACCTGGTGCCTTGCATTTAGCACTCCTATCCAAGGGGTTTGCATGTTCATATTTTTCAGTAAATAGAATGGCAACACCAAAAGTCTAAAGGTTCAAGAAATTTTAGCTACATTATCATAGCCAAATTTTACACTTTTAATAAAAGAATGGTGGAATCATGAAATCTGTATTCAAAATAGAAAGTATTCATTGGGAAGTATCCACCAATTGCTAGATCATAATTTTGACTTTTTATTCTGACTTTATTTCATTTTTAAACTTTTAGTGGGGTATAATAAAAATACAGAAAATTGCACATCGTAATTGTATAATTTGAAATATTTTTTAACACACCTTGATAGCCACCACCCAGATAGTCCCCATCCCCTGAAAGTTCCTTTTATTATTATTATAGTGTTATTGTCTTCCCCCAACCCCTAAATTCTTCTGGCTTCTACCAACATAGATTGTTTTTTCGGTGTTTGAAATTTATATACATGTAAAAATACAATATGTACTCTTTCTATTCCAGATACTTTCATTCAATATTATTATTGTTGTGTGTGGGATTTATTCATGTTGTTCCATGTAGTTACACTTCATTTATTTTAATTGCTGTATAGGCATTGCACTAATTTATGTAAACAATCATCTATCCTACTAAGGATGTTTGGCTTATTTCCAATTTGGAGCTATTACAAATAGGGCTGCTATAAACATTCTTATCTATACATTTTGATGAGTACATGTGTTAATTTCAATATGTCATACACCTAACAGTGGCATCACTGGGTCATAGGCCATGCATATATTCAGTTTTAGAGATACTAGTAAACAGGTTTCTAAAATATAGCAATTTACACTTCTATCAACAGTGCCTGAGTGTTTCATTTATTCTACATCCTCAACAATATTTGTCATTTTCTGTCTTTTCCTTCTTACCTCAATCATTTGTTAAGCTGCTATTGAAAACCTCAATGGAAACAGTAAAGTGAAATATATGTGTGTATATACACATATGTATATGTACATATACATATATATTTCATGTTATATAATTTTACATAAAACTACCATTCAAATATTTAGCACTACAAGATATGAAATAGACTAAGAGATGCATTCATAATCAATTAAGGGATTATCAAATAAGTTGACTTTTAGACTAACTCTATACATATATTACTCTATGTAACATGATATTTTGTATGACTTTCTAGGAGTATAAAAATAGAATCAAAGATTCTAAAACACTATAAATGAATTTCCTTCAAATTACATATTTGAGACCAAAATTTTTCATTCATTCATTCAACTTGGCTAGTACTGGATATTAGAGATGTAAAATCCAGTAAGTCATGATCCCTACACTCAGGTCACTAAAGACTAATCACAAGTACAAGCAAGTAATTTAACAGTACTTATGGAGAGGAACAGGTGTGACAGAGAAAAACGCATGCACAGAGATGGGGGGAGTCATTCCAAGAAACCTTCATAGTGTGAGTAAAATTCAAGCTGACCTCTGAGGGAAAAGTAGAAATTACCTCTAAAATGAATTAGTGAATGGGTTTTCTAGACATAAGAGTAGAATATTCAATACCACCAATTTGATCTTTGTATTCCCTTTACTACATTCTCCCAGGGGCAGAAAATGCCAACATAGTCAAGTCCAAAATCTCTCTTTATAATGATGTTTCAACTATATGTTCTGCTATCAGATAATAGGAGATGATTATAAATATTTTATTCTGTAACTTTATATCCTCTCCCCACATAATATAGAAAATAATATTCCCAATTTTCAAATGTTCTAAAAGAAATAAACACATAATAAAGATTAAAGAATAGTGTCCTAAGTAAAGATAACAACCAAAACCATACGACAAAGATACTCTAGACAATATATTCCGAGAAAATGAAATCACTGTGCTTTGCTTTCTCTTTTTAGGACATTTCTGGCACTTAGGGGAGGAAGAAACAACTGAAGGGAAAAATCACAACCTAACAAAAGCGTAATGTCCTCTCCAGGAAGAGAAAAATAGTTCCAAGTCATTAAAGACAAAATAGACATTCCATAAAAGCACAACAATTTGATTGAAAAAGATTACTTCATTCACGTGGCCCTGCAATTATTAATATAATGGGATTTTTTATGAGTGAAGATGTCAAATTACCTTTGCAATAAGTTTCCAAAATGTAAAATAAAGATACAGCTCTCGCCAAAAGAGCTGCATTGCATTTTTTTTCATGTATATTAACTTTCTATAGTGGTAGCAAGGTCAGAGTTTTTGTTCTGGGAGGAAGAATAGACAGAAGGGATTTTCATGTTCCTTTTTATTTACTAACACTGAAATTATTTGATGAGGAGATGCTTATTGGAAGACACACAGACATAGCACAATTCATGTTTAGGGAGATGGATTTCTTGAAATTGCAAAAGTCAATGGCATTTCACAAATGCTCTCAGCACTCTTTATTGACTTTCTGGATTAGATATTTCTACTCATGAAATGAGCCAGCTTCATGAAGCACTGATGACACAGACAAATTCTAACTTATTTCAAACATCCCTAGTGTCATGATACTTTTAGAACTGGTTTCTACTGCACATTTTGAAATTATCTTGTTTTAAATATTTATAACTTTTTTTCTAAACAATATACACTTGTATGATTTAAATAACAAGTAGAAAATTACCATGTTTAAGACTTTGGAAAACAGGATTTAATTATAAATTAAATAAATATACATGTAAATAATAATTGGAAAATAATAACTGAATCATGAGAAATTCAGAATGTAAGTTTCCATTCTGAATGGAATGGAAAGGCAAAAATTTTGGCCTTTATCTCACCAATAGTTGTGAAAACAAGAATCTTCATAACATTGTAGGAATATCACATTTTCCAAAACTCGAGTGAAAAATGCAAACATTAAGAAAATGATGTAGAAAACTAGTTACCCCCTTGAGTTATGGATACTTTCTTAAAAGAGGAAACATTTAATAGAACAAGGTATGGTCTTCACAATCAACAAAGAATACAATACTCAATCTCTCTTCCTTCTATCATAATTCTAGAAGATTTTTAGGATTAACAGGTCTAGCTCATATTGATTTTGTTCAACTATTCAATATCACTAACAAACATCTATCAAAAGCTCAATAGACTCTAAAAATATTTGTCTTATTTTAAAGGTTGGTTTGTGGAAGTTTATTTCATAACCAAAATATCCATGCACAAAAGAGGAAATGTATGAACTGGAAAGCATTATGCTGAGTGAAATAAGCCAGGCGGTAAAAGACAAATACCATATGATCTCACCTTTAACAGGAACCTGAACAACAAAACAAACAAGCAAGCAAAATACAACCAAAGACATTGAAATAGAAAACAGGCTGACCGTAACCAGAGGGGAGAGGGGAGAGAATTTCAGGGGAAAAAGGGAAGGGATAACAGGAACAAATATAAAGGACACATGGACAAAAACTAGGGGGGGTAGAAGTGGGAGGGAGGTGGGGAGCACTGGGGGGGTGGACTGGAATGGGAGTAAAAGACAGAAAACTGTACTTGAACACCAATTAAAATAAAACTTAAAAAAAAGGAAATGTAGCCAAAAAGAAGGCATCAAGCAAACCTTGAAATTTTAGTACATTCTATACTCTATTGAAGAAAATTCTACCAATGTGTATGGAAAAATAAATGTATATATACCCTACAATGCTTCTTTCTACATATATTTCTTGCTAACCCATTTTGTACCCTTTTTATTTTCATAAAGGATTTTGGGCAACATGGAATAAAAGCATTTAAATAAAACCAAGACTATTAACTCATTGTAAAAGATTTTTTTAATGGTAGAAGGGAAACTAAAGAGGGAATTTTTACGAAGTCCTGACTAGGAAACACCCTAGAAAGTGATTTCAAACCTTAGCTCTAGGATAATAGCAATCTGGGTCAGAAGACAACACAGTGAATTGCCTATCTCTCTTGCCATGCAGAAAATGAACTCAGTGGGAACACTGGAGGAATCTGTCACAAGGACTTTTTTTTACAAGTGGCTTTAAACTTCATTCATTCAAGATAATAAATGAGGACCTTAAGAGCAATTGTTTTTCCTATAATGGCACAGAAACGTTTCCTATTACATCAGACCATCTATCTAGAAGAGGTGAAGATACAACATTTAAATTGAGTTCAATAATGAAAATTCAAAAGAGAACCAGAGGGATATAATCAAGCTATGTTACTTTTTGGTCTTCAAGCTATATTAAAATAGAAGCACAGATGAGAAATTTTCTAATTACAAGTGTTTTTCAACTACTTGCATTGGAAATAATTTCACATTACAAACACGCAATATTAATAATGTTTTATATTAAAAGTGAAATGATTATTAAATTAAGGTAAAATGATTCATTCTGGAGGCATGTCATATATATTCTGTCATAATATAACCTCTGGAGATACACAGTATGCCTCAAACTAGGGAATATACAACCAGAGAGACACAAGAAACATACTCAGAGAAACAAACATATCCCAGAAACCTAAGAAACATAGATTTATGATACTTCTGGTGAAGAGTCTCTCTCAGCTAGAGTTTTGACAAGAGTTCCACAGGAAGGGGTTTCCTAGATAGGTAGCTACAGAGGACGAGTGTTGAAGAGTCCAGTCTAGACTATAACCGTGGTCTGCCTAGACTTACAGCCCAAGCGTATCACTTGCTGACTGGAAAGAGTAGGCTGTTTAATCTCTCCAGCCGTCTATTCCTCTTTAAAATGAGGTAAGTAATGATAATAGCAAGATAACCATGGGAAGATCAATCATACAAGTTATTTAACATAATATCAGATATCTGGTAAGCATTTTCTCAATGCTAGAAACGCTGGATGTTCTTTATTGATAGAAATTAATGTATTCTAAAGATTAGGCATGTACATGAGACAATGTTTTATTTTAAAAGTTAACAGCCTGCCTTCTGTTTTTGCCTTAACAGCAAATCATCCAAATGCATTATTTATTGGCAGACCGTTTCACAAAGTACATTGAACCAAGGAAAAGAAGAGGAGTTTATATCTGGAATCCAATTTTTAATCACAGGCTTCTCAGCTGGGCCACAAGTTTTATAGAATTAGGGTTATTTGTGATCATTAGCTGAAGCATTCACTTCATAGTAAAAAACTAATTTACAAAGATTTGCATCATGTGAAATCTTATTACACATTTAGCTTTGGGATACTTCAGCAGTGGTTTCTCTGTATTCTATAAAGCTTTGTAAACTTACTATATAAAACAGAACCCCGGCAGTCTCTTTGCTTTAAAGTGAAAACATTACATACATACACATACATACAAATGAAATACAATACATACATACATACAATAAGTAAACAAATAGATTATTAAGCTTTCTTTTGGTCTTGTTTACTTTCCTAACCATAATGCAAAAGCTAGAATGCACTCCCACTCACAAAACAAAGAGTTCAAAGTCCAAGGTGAACTTCAGTAGAAATTCTCTTCAATAGGAAAAATTCTATGATGCTGCATGACATGTCAAAATAAATTTTTAAATATATCAGCTTTTTTTTGCTTTGCTTCCTCTCTTCTGTATGATTTGATCACAGACCTTTGAGACATGGGGTTACTCTTTGTCTTAGGCTTGAATCTAGAGAGAGAAGTTGAAGAAAATTTTCTGATATGAATGTCGCTGAACAAACTTCCTACCATAATTAATTAATTCACTTTCAGCTATTTGGTTTAACAAATATTTATTGAATACTTACTATGTAATTTTTCTTTTGCCAAAAGGAGAAAATGATGAGAAAAAGCTAATTTCTCAGAAGGAAATAAAAAGCTCTAAAAGCCATTACTTGTTGAATACTTAAGGAGCCAAAATCTCTAAAAGATGGGTACAAATATCTTTACTGTTTTAGCAAGTGAAACTGGAGTTCATCACAATCAAGTAACTTTCACCAGGTTACCAGGCCGAGGTGGGTACAGCCAAACATCACCTCAGGGCTCTCCACCCTTGACACCTGTGCTCTGCAAGACTCCTCCTGTCGTGATACCAATGCATTTACCCAAGTGGGAAGCCAGTACACATATACACAATAAAGTAGAATATGACCAGAAGCTTCTAACAGCTAAAATTAATATTAAGTAACCAAATGCACGTTTTAGTAGAAAAATAAAACTAGTGTATGTTCTATTTTTAAGTAGAATCATTATCATTTAATCTGAAACTGTACCAAATTTTTTACATCACTTTTTAATCTCCCCAGCCCTGGCTGGTAGTAGCTCAGTGGACCGAGTGCTGGCCTGAAAACCAAAGGGCCACTGGTTTGCTTCCAAGTCAGGGCACATGCCTGGGTTACGGGCCAGGTCCCCAGTAGGATGTGCACTAGAGGCAACCACACACTGATGTTTCTCTCCCTCTTTCTCTCTCCCTTCACCCTCTCAAAAATTAAATAATAAAATCTTTTTTAAAAAAGAACCTCTAAAAAATATTCTTCGCACACTCTGGGTTCATTTTGTTCTCCCATTCTTACCAAAGAGCAAATAATGGCTTTTTGTCTCAATTAAATCCACCAAGAAATTTTTTTCAGAGTAATACTGATATTTTCAGGGATATCATGGTTAAGGAGGAAAGTGGTTCAGGACAAGACCATGATTCTGCTTCTTCATTTGCCTTCAGTCTCAGTTCATGGGAAAAGATGCCTTTAGCCCCAAATGGCAAGATTTGATGTCTCTAAAGTCCATAGTCTCAGTTTACATATTTCTGCGGAAAGTTTGCAGTATACCTTTCCATACATTGGAATTTTTCATCTCCATTTAAAAGCAAATGGTTTAGCATACCTGCCTTATTTGAGGGTTTATCTTTCAATTAAAACTTTCTCATCTGCTCTCTTTTGACTGCGTTTGAAATGCAATCTAGGGAATAAGAATAGCAAAGTTTGCTGCTTGAGGAAGCACGCCCCTCCTACCTCAGTCCCTGACTCTTGGAGAAAGCAATAATGCCCTTGGACAACAAGGAGAAGGCCACTGTGTATTCATCCCCAGGTTCTTTGTCTTCCTGGTTCTATGGCAGATCACTGAATGGTATAAATGGGGAAAGTCTTCAGGCTTTAGCAAGACCAATTTTTCATTATCTTAAAGCAACATGAATGCAACTCTAAGCATGTGACCTAAAATAAAACATTATTTAGAGGAAAATGAGACCACATAGAGGAAACAGTTAAACCAGACCTTTGCTAAAACCACAAACAATTTGGAATGTAAATGCTGACACTTCCAGATATTTACCTGTTCCATACATACTCTACAAATGAAACAGATATTCCAAACAGGATACCTTGAATTGGCTTTAACGCTCCTGTTCACTGGTTAGTAAGCAATGCTGCATCTGGGAAGCACAGACATTTTTTAGACATTTCTGTGTTTATTTTTCAAGTGCAACATTGCCATCTACAGGATATGAAGTGACAGAATTCTACCACTCCTTTAAAAACATGTCTGCAACCTACACTAGAAATCACTGAGGTAGAAAAATGTATGTGTCTGAAATCAGTCCTATTTGATTATCCAGCCAGGTGCTACTATTTGAAAATCATCGCATAATTGCACAGCTCGAAATAAATATATAAATAAATTTAAAGAATGCAGTAGGTCAACTTGGCCACAGCATCTTTTACCTTTGGTACTGCTTCAGAGGTTTACTCAAAGGCTCTACGGTGATCAATGTCAAGGAGCTGAAGGAAAAGCAAGTATCCGTATGAGGTTTTTAGCTGGTTGCATTATAGAGCAAGCTTTGCACCTCATGCCAAATTCTCTTGAAGTTAGCCAGATGTATTTATGTAAACTTCCTCATAGAATTCGAATAACAAATACAGCAAATAGTCTTTAATAGATTTCAAATAACAAATAGAAAAACCATCTTTCTCCTAGTTCAAGGAAACAACTGATACAGAGTTACTTAATGTGTCCAGGAATTTAATCAGATTGCCTAACATCCAGATAACATAGCAAAGGGGAAACTCTTAGCTCCTTTTGCAAATAAAGAAACAGGCATCTACGGTGCTGACCTTGAAAAGCTTAGTTCCTTGTCAGGCTGTTTTATTTTCAAAGGAAAACAATGAGAGAGAGAGGAGAAAGGGAGAAACAACATAACTCATTTTCTCTATTTTGACACACAGACTAAAATATGAGCTAGGAAAAATATAAAATATACAAATGGTAATAAGATGCTATTTTTGACTGCTCAGTGTGACCTCAGTTCAGTTGAAAATGAAATTACAATATTTATTAGAAAATGCTTGAATGTTTCAGGAAAAGCTATTACAATTTCCTAGTACATTTGTAATCTGCTTTCCTGGAGATATTTAATATTAGGATGTATAATTAGCTCACTCTAATTCCTTAATTATGGCCTGTCTAGAGACTATGGAATGGACATGACAGTATCTGTATTACCCTATCTTCTTGTGATTTCTTAAGCCAAATTCCAGAATAAAAAATGAGAATAATATAAATCCATCTCAATATAAAACAATCATGTAAAAGTATATAAAATTAAATCTATTTTGTTACCACAATGCTATCTAGAAAGTAGCCACTAAGAAATTCTGGTGTTTTAGTGCCAAAGAAGAAGCCACATTAAAATGAGGAAACAGTTTGAAAAAACTCAGTATCATGTTTTCATTTAAAATGTTTACAGATTTCATCACCTATCCAGCATCCTTTGGGTTCATGGACCAACCTTAAATCAAAAGATTAAAGAAAAAGTCCTAGCCACAGAACAAACTCATTTTGTCTCTAGTCCATCTACATGCAGTCACCAAACAAGGAACAAAATGTTTAAATGAACAAAACACATACCTTTGGTCCAAAGGCAATTATACAAATAAGAGGTCAAACTTTGGCTGAAGCCAATATGACTACCACCTTCAAACAGCAATTCATACGACAGCTGCCACTGCTACAACATACAGAGCATATCTCCTTTACAGAATCTGCTTTCCTCAGGATCCAACATCGCCAATTCCAGTTGAAAGTTCTGAGACCTCGTCTTACTTTACTCCAGAGCATTTCACATGATTTTTCTCTCCTTCCTGAAATAGTGTCTCTACTTAGCTTCCAGAATACAGCACACTCTTAGTTCTTCCTTCCAAGACCCTGGCCACTCCTCTCTGCCCCTTTTGCTCATCATCTTTCTCATTCGGATCTCTGAATGCGGGTCTGGTCTCAGACATCGGGCCTTCAGCCTCTTCTCTTTGGTAACCATGACACATATCCAGACTAGATCACCCACCCCGTGCTTTAAACATGATCTCTCTGCTGAGAGTTCTCGAATGCATGTAACCCGCCCCAAATTGTAGCTCAACTCTAGACTCCTGTGTCCAGCTGCTTACTTAACCTCTCCATTTTAATATCTCATAAAGATTCTCATTCTGGATCTGTTTAGAACAGAATTTTTTGTTCTTCTTCACCCCTATGCCTGCTCCTTTTTCTTTAGGGTTTTCCATCACAATAAATAATATCTCCTAGGCATATAGTACATATTTATTGAATTAGTTTGTAATTAATTAATTAACAAACATAAAGAGAATACTTGTGAGAGACTGAGATTTATGGAAACTTAGGGAAATTATCCTAGTAATAGAAGATGCAATCAGAATTTTTTACAGAAGAACAGGGGTCATATGAAGGTGACTGAAAAAGAGGACTGGCCATCCATTCCTACCCACTTCACACGACACTTACGTAGCACCCTACACTTGACAGACACTTCATTTAGGGTTAGCCGGGGAAGTCTTCATTCCCAAAACATCCCTGTACTCTATATTCTACCTTGCTGAATGCAAGACCAGGAAGAAAGGCTCTCCTGATGTTGCTAACCATGTCCAAGGCTATAAGAGATTGATTTCTCCCCTACTACTGACACTACTAAGAAATGAAGGCAGCAACAAGTCACTGGGAATTAGATTTAGAACCTCTCGAGGTTCAGAGAGCTGGGTTGCCTGTCATGGCTACTTGTGAAGCATGTGTATGAGTGATCACATCTGATCTGTAAAAGGGTTAAAAGAAGATAAGAAACATACTAGTTCATCTCTATTATTTTGCACAAGGTGGTTTAAAAATCATTCTAAAAGTTGCTTTGTCCATCTCAATCTTTTGGTCTACACCAGTTCTTAAACAAGTCTTGTAGAATGTAATTTCACAAAATTGCTCTGTGAAAGAAAGAGGTTCCACAAGGTCAACTACCTGTGAAAAGCTGTGAAGTTTGTGCCCTTTTCGGACAAACTCGGAGAACAGAAGTATGTTACAGTTCCTGAGACTTCCTTTAAAAGAAAGACCATTTAACTTCATTTTGCCTAAAATTTATTGGTCCACAGTCATCTCTTCCTGCACCACCGACTAACATTCTTCAAAACTGCTATTTCTGGCAATGTACCTTGGGAAACACACTACAAAACACTAATTCAGAAAACTTAGAAATAAATGGTAAATTGTTGGACATTTCAGAATCTTTCCTGATTTGCTTGGCAAATATCCTCTAAAACCTATTAAGCAAAGTCTCTGTTCCATTCTATATACTTGAAAATGGGCAGAAATAGCCTCTGAGTTTCTTTCAGTTCTACAAATTTTTAAGAACTTTATACCCACCTTTAATATATTTTGGGAGTACACTTTATAAATGCTTCCCCTGAAAGTCATTTTTCCTAGCTCTTAAAAGATGGCACATGTTTGCAACTGAATAATTGTTTGTTGTGTTTTGTTTGATTTTTAAGTGAATTTAATGGGGTGATATGTTGGTTAACATAATTATATAGGTGTCAGGTGTACGACTGTATACTACATCATCTGTATTTTGTATGGTATGCTCACCACCCCAAGTCAAGTTTCTTTTATCATCATTTATCCTCCTTTTACCCTCTTCTACTTCTACCCACCCCCCTTTCCCTCTGGTGGTTACCATACATAGACAGAAGAGAAAAAGGCAATGGGACCAGGGAGGCAGGTATTGGATTGAGGCTACCACAAGCCAAGAAATGTTGGCTGCCATCAAACCTGCAAGAGACAAGGAGCAGATTCTCTCCCAGAGCCTCTGGAAAGAGGACAGTCCTGCTGACACATTGATTTCAGTCCAGGGAAACTAATTTGACACTTCTGGCCTCCAGAACTTTGAAAGTGGAAATTCTATTGTTTAATGCCAAAAGAAAAAATGATGAATTAGAAAATCATGGAAATAAATGGTCATTTCACAGGGCTAAGAAAAAGCTTTAGAAAGACCAGAACACTGACACAATTTCTGATTGTTTTAAAACAGTGCAAGTATAGATATGTCTACATAATTTTGGTGTCTGCTGCCTTTTAAACATAGCCCTGTTTGTCTCTGGATTCATCTGCATAAAATGAGAAATGGAGCTATGGAAATTCAGAAAATTACATATTTTGCATTAGAAGACACACAACTTTGAGCCTAGTTTGGGACGAGCTGTGTTTTCTCTCAGGCATGTATGTGTAATGGTGGAGGAGGGATTGCAGGGTGGTACGGTGGCACATACCTTCTCCGTTTCTTCCTTTCTTCAATAAACCTGTTTTGAAAGGTAGGTATCACCATATTGCTAGGTGCTCAGGAGTGAACTTTTTCAGAGGCTGGTAAAGGAGACAGAGGATTCACTCGAGTTGAAGTTAGAAAGGAATGTGTATAATTAACTGACAAGGAAGACACAGCCTGACTCCTGCTCTGGATGCAACTGATGCCAGCAGAGCTTCGATGGAGCTGATTGGCTATGTCTCGAAAAGACTCCTCCTCTTCTCTGCTGTTGTGCTCACTCCCAACTGGCCAAGGCTAGACCCAGGCCAAATGTGAAGTGGTGAAAGTTCTCTTCAATACATCTTTATTTTCCCTTGCACCAGCTACACAAGTTGTTTTAGAGCAGGGGTGTCAAACTCATTTCACCGGGGAACACATCAGCCTCGCAGTGGCCTTCAAAGAGCCAAAATAATTTTAGGACTGTATAAATGTAACTACTCCTTAACTGTTAAGGAGTTGAAATTATATTCCACCCTTTGAAAGCCACTGTGAGGCTGATGTGGCCCCCGGTGAAAAGGAGTTTGACACCCCTGCTTTAGATCCTATTATAGACTTTAAGGACTTCCAAGGTGATCTGTCTGCTCATATCACCAGCAAAGTAGGGACCCAAAAGAAAGAAAGTTGTAAGAATTTTATATCTGATATGTATTTTGAAGCATCACAGTAGTCAACATGGATGAAAAAAGGCAAAATTTTTAAAGACATATCTACCTATTGATATACATGTATACACAAACATATATACATATATGCACGTACACATACAAATGCATATATTCAGAGAGAGAGCTAAATATGAGCGAGAGAGAAAGAGAAAGGGAGAGAGAGAGAGACTGATTTAAAGAAGGTAGTAGGAGATACCACCTTATTTTCCATTCCTGTGGATGTTAAATATTTTCAGGGGCTCTGCCTAGGATGCCACTTAACCCACTTCCCTGGAGTCCACCAGTTAGTTAACTCCCTTATTTTTCCCTTCATCAAAATAAAATTGTTTCAACTCACATATAAAATTGCTGCATTCACTTCTACAACACTTCTAGAGAGTAATTCATGAAATTATTAATATACATGTATTTGTATATATATATATGGGATGTAAACTGTACATATTCTTTTACTCAGAAACATATTTTAAGGGCTAAGTAAAAGTTTCCTATTATGAATTGAAATGTTTAACAATAACAAATGGTTCCAACAACACAGTTTGTGAATGTATAAACTAAAAACCAACTTACATGTTCAATAAAGAACTGCTTTGGTACCTCTTACTATATATAAAAACTCAATATTATAAAGTAGTATCACTTAGATTCAGTTTAGGAAACCAAAAACATTTCAGGCATCCCAAATAGAAAGGGGAATAATATAGGAAGTCGGTGCCTACAAATTGTTGGGAGCAGCAGGTAAGTCAGGGAGCCACCATTTGGACCACCAACTCCAAGGTCACAACCCTCTGGCTAAAAAGCAGGACTCAGAAAACTAGCTGCTGCTGCTGCCTCCACAGCCATGAAGATGGTAATCACCCACTGGCCTGTGACATTTGACGACAGTAAACATATCCAACTGACCTGCTGCTGGCCACCGCAGGAGCAATAAGATGGCTTCTGCCTCCCTTCTGTTCCCTAAATTTCATGTGGGTACATTTTACGGGTAGAATCTAAATCATACCCAGGACCATAAAGGAAGAAAGCCTAGATATGCAGCATTTAGCTTACCAGCCCCTGCCATACAGAGAACACAGAAGACAATGAGTACTGATAGCCAACTTTCAAAACTGAAGTCCTTCAAAATTATATTGTAGAAGACACATTACTGACAATCAAAGAAAAAATATTCAGAAGACAACACTATGGAGACAATAAAAGATCAGAGGTGGTGGCAGAGGTGGTGGAGACCACGAATAGGCAGAGTACAGAAGATTTTTAGGGCAGTGAAAATACTCTGAATGATGCTATAATGATGAATATCTGCCATCCTATTTGTGTCCAAACTCACACAATCTACAACAGCAAGAGTGAGACCTAATTCAAACTATTGACTCCAAGTGATTATAACGCATCCATGTAGGCTCATTCTTGGTGAAAATGTACCATTCTGTTAAGTGATGCTGTTAAACAGGGGAGGCTATACATGTGTGCAGGCAGGTCATACATGGGAAGTCTCTACCTTCCTCTCAGTTGTCTTGTAAACCTAAAACTGCTCTTTAAAAAATAAAGCCTTTAGAAGAGAGAAAGAAAAAAAAAAGAAACTTAAAACTAACTGCAAAATAAAAAAACTCAGGTTATATCGACCTACCAAAATCATGTTTCAGAACAGAACGTAATAGCAAGATCCATTTGCAATCCACTTTTTAGGAGAAACCAAAAGGCCGCTGCTTCAGACATTAGTATATAATTAACCAGGTACTGATTTTGACTCAAACTAAAAGAATGATCGTGGTAGAAAGAGTGAAAGAGACACTAAATTTGTTTCGTGTTCGACTTTGCCTTCACACTTACAATAAAAGGGAAAAGTTGAGCCTATTATTCTATCAATTTAAGAACAAACTAAAAACACTATAATTTGGCTAATTCATTTGTTCATTCCGTACTTATTGGTAGCCTACCAGGCGCAAGGTATTTTCAAATACATTTGACAACTGTGCTTTCATTCCGTTGACTCCCTTTTTTTACTAAAAGGGTATAATCTCTTTTTGCTGCAAGGATTAATCTATCAGTTATGTGAAATAAGGTAACAGATATTTAAAGTATGCATTAATTTTTTAAAGTATTTTATTTATTTATTTATTTTTAGAGAGAGGAGAAGGGAAGGAGAAAGAGAGGAAGAGAAACATCAATGTGTGGTTGCCTCTCACATGGCCCCCACTAGGAACCTGGCCTGCAACCCAGGAATGTGCCCTGACTGGAAATCGAACTGGCAACCCTTTGGTTTTCAGCCCGTGCTCAATCCACTGAGCTACACCAGCCAGGGCAAAAGTATGCATTAATTTTTATATTTTTTAGTGAAGGGCTTAGCAGAGACTCTTGCAAAGTAAAATAATTATAAAGAAATTCCATAAATTAGGTGGTAAATAGAAATTTATAAAGGAGGAAAACTTTGGAAATCAGAATATTAGAAAAAAGTATGGGATAACTCAAAACCACTTGAAAGTGCTTAAATTTTGAGTGGCTGTGATTATGTGCATTTTATTCTCTGACTTCTTGAATGCTATGGAGAGGTTGCTTTCTCATAAAGGGTATCCTGGAGGGCTTCCATTCTTGGTATGTTAAGAGGCCTCAGTTACAAGGGAGGGAGTGAGAGGGAAAAGAAAATGAGTGGGGGAAAGTGACCTACCCACAGGTAGGGTGACCATACAAACTGGTTTGCCCAGAACAATCCACTTCATACCTCTAGTTCTGTGTCACTATTAAGGGTGCCCCTTTTACTTTAAAAGGCGTTCCAATTTGAAAGATAAATTACATGGTTATTCTAGTTGGTGAGAGAAGTAAAAAAACTGAGATTATAGGTAACATTAAATTAATGGCATATTTAACCAGACATGAAGGGAGTAAAAAATTTAGAGGATAGGACTCTGTGAAATTGAGTCAGTTCCCAGAAGAAAAGCATTCTGAAACTACAAATGGAATGATGAAGTACCAGTCAATAGGCAAGGTTCAATTTACAATTCTTCTCCAAATAACATTAAATTTTATCTCCTCTCATCTTTAATTCTTTACCAAATCAATTGGAATAGGAGCCAGGGGTTCCACCCTCCAGGGGATGTAGATCAGTACCAGTCAGGGTGTGTTAGGAACAGGGCCAAACAGCAGGAGGTAAGCATGAATGTAGTGTGCTTGAACCATCCCAAAGGCGCCCATGCCCCACCCCTGCATGGTCTGTGGAAAACTTGACTTCCACAAAACTGGTCCCTGGTGCCAAAAATGTTGGAGACTGAATGTTTATCATAAATCATTAGTCTGAAGGGATATCAACAAATCCTGCTATTCAACTTCTTTCAAATAGCCCTAGACCCAACTTTTCTAAGACAAAGAGTTAACTGGAGAAGGCTATTAGTATTTACAGATTTAGCATTCTTGAAATCACATTCTCTTTGGGCTTTCCTGAAATCAGCCTTTTCTGCCGTAACTTTCACTGAGACTCCTTCTTCTCTATCCCTTTTCAGAGATCCTACCTAATTTTTAAATGTTGGCAATTTCAAATACATAAATTATATTTTGGGGAACACTGAGTGAATTTGAACACAAATTAGGTCTTATGTTAGCGAATTATTGCCAATTTTCTTGTACACAATAATGACATTATAATTATACAGGATAATTTCTGTCATTTTAGGGGATGCCTGCTAAAATGCTTAGGGGCAAAGTGTTCTAATATCCACAGCCTATTTTAAAGTAGTTTGGAGAGGTATATATTGATAGACATAGATACAAATATACATGTAGATGTAGGTATAGAGATAGGTAGATGGATGAACACAATATGGCAAAGTGTTAACAATTGTTAAATCCAGGTAGTGAATGTATGGTTGTTCATTGTACTATGTAGCCTTGCTAAAACTTTTGTATATTTTCAATTATTTTATAATAAAAATAGAAAAAGTTTAAAATTTTCTGAAGTTGATTATCTTTTCATGTTCTAAATCCCAACCGAAATCCCCTACAACCCCTCAACCCTTGTCAACATTTTTCCTCATACTCTTTCTAGTTTATTTCCTCAAATAATCTTTGGCTTCCCATTCCACTGAGAGCAAAAGCCACGCTCTTTTCGGGAACTTAAGTTCCACATTGGTCTAGACCTGACCACCTCCTCCACTCCATCTCAGGCGTCTCTCCACCATCTCTGCACCCTTGTTGATTATTCTCCTCAGAGAGCTTCCTTGCCCTGTTCATAAACTGTTGGGCCATTGTCTCCTCAAAAGCTGTGTCCTTGCTCTTTCATCTGTTTGGTATGCACTTTATATTTATTCATTTAACAAGTCTTCACATAACATTTACTCTGTGCCTGGGATCTTTTAAAAAGATCTTTAAGCATGTGAATTAATTTAATACTATGGAAATTTTATGAGGTAAGTTTTCTTAGTTCCTTTTATAAATGAAGAAAATGAAGCATAACAGAGTGGAACGATTTGAACAAATTTATACAGGTAATGCTATAGCCTGAATTGTGTCACCTCCCCCACAAACTCATCCATGGGAGCCCTAATTTCTAATGTAATGGTATTTGGAAATGGGACCTTTGGGAGGAAATTAGGTTAAGACATGGTCATGGCAGAGGGAAGAGGGACCCTCATGATTATGTCAGTAGATTTTTAGGAATAGAGATTCTCTCTCTCTCTCTCTCTCTCTCTCTCTCTCTCCCCCCTTCTTTGCCATGAGAGCCCACAGAGAGGAGGTAGCCATCTGCAAGCCAGGAGTAGGAACCTCTCCAGGACCTCAATCAGCTGGTACTTTAATCTTGGATTTCTAAGCCTCCAGAACTATGAGAAATAAATGCCTGTTGTTTAAGCCAAGTCTATGATATTTTGCTATAGAAGCCTGAGAAGACTAATACATATCACAATTGATAGAATCAGGTTTTGAACCCAAATTGTACTTTAAGCAACTGTATGGTGTCACCTTAGCTTCTATTCTCCAGGCCCTTTGTATCTTAACTTAAACACTACTTCTTTAGACAAGGTCTTCTCTGGGTGTTCTCTCTAAACTGTAACATCTTAGCATTTCCTTCTTTGTACTTTTCTCAAAGTATAATGCATGTCATTTTATTGTACTTACTCATTCACCTTTTTGCTTATCTGCTATGTGACAGATGGCTAATGGGTGGGTATACAATGATGAATAAGATAGACCTTGTTCCTATTCACACAGAGTTTAAAGTCTAAATTAATCTCATTTCTATGATTCTATTTTAATACCAGGATCATAATATTTCATATTCAAACACCAGTGTAGAATGAATACAAGATAAAGAGTTAGGACCAGGTCAAATTAAAACAAACCAGGCAACTAGCTGAATATAAGGCGAGAAACTCGAACTGCTGATCTAGGTGGGCTCATGGTAAAACTGAAGAGACAGGAGAAGGGAAAGCAAGGGGAGATGCTAATGGAGAGAGTCTGATGAGAAATTTCCTCCCTCCTTTAGAAAAGGGTTTTCATCCCTTTAGGATCTGTACATTTCAGGCAGACTCTGAGGCAGACCTCCAATAGGAGCAGCATGATCTGATTGCTAAACAGGTAGGTACCCTGAGAAAGCAGAATGAACCATGGTGGAAATTGACATCTTGCCCCATATTCCAAAGATAAGAAAGATATCAGTATTCTAGATCAGCCTACTAGTTACTCCCCTAATTTAAGTACCCCAGATAAATGAAGGTCATCCAACAACTGCAGGTTGGCTATGGCAGTCAATGATCAAACATGCTCAGTCCAAAATGAGATCTTTCATTTCTAAGAGGGTAAGAACTTGGTTAAATGAAGCTCCAGTATCCAATCTCAAAGTTGGCCCCCAAACTGCCCTGATGTGTAAGCCTCTTAGCAGCTATAAAAAGGAAATTAAAATCTTGTAGTCTGAGCTTGAGCAAATGGATCACCCAGTCTCAGGAACCTCAAACACTTGTGAATACCTCCTATATGCCAAGCACTAGCAATGCAGAGGTGAACGAAATAGAATATGATGTGGCTGTGATAGATCTTACATTATAATGAGAGACTAAGTAAAAAAGAAAAAAATTAACCCATTAATTAAAAATTATCTCTGATAATGATAGTGCTGTAAAGAAAGTAAAACAGTGTCATGTGATAATAGAGTAACTTGGTGTTCTGAAGACTGTTAATTGTCCAAAAGAATGAATCCTTCTAGAAAAGTATAGTTGTACATGGCAACCCAGATATCTATATTTCCCAGCCCCCCTTGCAACAAGTGTGGCCATATGACTACATCTTCACCAATAAAATAGAAAAGTAATGATGTGTGCTACATTTGGTTCTGGGCTTTCACATACTAAGCATTCCTCTTCCATGCTCCCTTTTTCCTTTCCATTGGCTAGAAACTGAATATAGTCACAGCCCAGATTTAATTATTCAGATTATGACAATATAATAGGCATGACAGAACAATCAGATGGGAGGACCCTGGACACATGAATTACCTCATAGAGTTTTCCCATAAACTGGACCAAACATATGAATACTACTAGGTGGAAAATAAGTTAACATCATCACAAGTCCTTTTTTAAGCAGCAACTTAGCTTCCCCAAACTAAATAATGAAGGTTTGAGACAGAAATAACTAGGTTGATTACAGGACATGGCATTTAGGACATGAGGCCTGAATGATGGGAAGGAGTTAGCCATGTGAACATGTAGGAATGAAAAAGAAAAAGCATTCATAGCATGCCAGAAAGAGCCTGGCAAATCCTATTCAGGACCTTGGTAAGACGCAGCTACTACATTAACACCAGAACCATAGGTATTGGTAAACCTTTGGCAGAAGGCTAGGAGCTATATTGTGGAGAGCTTGGAAAGCTTGAAGTGAGGAACATTAAGCAAACCCAAGCACAGGTCAGACCGAAGACAAGTACCAGAATCTGATGATCTCAGGGTCTTCTATCTTCTAACTTCTAGCTTCTATAAGTCAAAAACTCAAAAGCAAGTGGACCACTGATGTTAGAGCAAGTGTAAGTAGCAAGATACAAGGAAAGTAGTTGTCCAGACACTGAGTGGTCATATGAACCAGAAATGTTTGCAATTTAGTCTTTAACCTAAGTTTTTTTTCTTCATTAAGATACTATATTTGTAAACATGCAATGGTTTCTGCCAGAATGATGCACCTAGACCTATTCTTGTTCCCCCAGAGTAATAATATTGCTGTATTTTTGCATTAACAAGTGTTAAGAACTGTTTCTTTGTCTTGTTATTCAAGTAGCTTCCATTGACCTACATGGAGTGGTCTGTATGTGACTGAGATTTCAAGCAGATTCACAAAAACATATGTATAGAGACAGGAAAATGGAAAGAGCATTTTAATGCCAAGAGAGAATGTTGGCTTCTAATGATTTTTTAAACGTCCTTCATGTACACATGAAAGTCATTTTCTGAAAGGTTCTAAGGTGCTTAAAGAACGTTGGATAAAGGCAGAATTGCAAAGTCCTATGAAAATAATGAAGACATGATCCAAAGCAGCAGATGAGGTAGAATAAAGCAAATAGGAGGACACATCAGAGATGCCAGAAGTTGAAAAATTTGTAGCTGAGCCTAATTTTATGTTTCTCCTTGGGGCATAAGTCTGTGGTGACTAACAGAACATACAGGCAGAAATAAGACTCGAGGCAGGTGTGTAGAACAAAGAAAGAGCTTGCCATATAAGCTCATCGTTTTTTTTATTCTTCCTTCAGTGAAGATGGAGATCATGTTTGTTAATCACAGCACCAGTTTTTAAGTAAAGGCCAATGGACTTAATGCTACCCATATGTCATGTAGGACTGTAAATATTCTTGCTCTGTTATCATTTTTCATGTTCTATAACAGTGAGAGGGAAACGGTTTTCTCTAGGTAGTCAGAGAGTTCTGTAAAATGCTAAGAGATTTAATTTGAAGTGTTTGTTCTGCCCATAGCAAGAGTCTCCAGGTGTAGCGGCTGTGATGGCTGATCCTTCCCTGCAGCCTGTCAGGGGAACACAGCTGAAGGAGTCCGAGGAAACGCTCTGCTGCTCTGTTCTCTCCCACGGAGCAAAAGGGGAAAGGTGGTTCCAGTCCTGTGGTGAAGCACTGTGACTTTTTGCCGAGCTAACTGTCATCTCCCTTCTCTAATGAAAACCCTTCAGAGCTTCCTCATTTCACCTCAGGATTTAGGAAAAGCTCCAGAACATGGTATAGAAAACACTTTATCCCTAACCTCTACCCTTCTTTTCCAGCCACATCTTTCCACCTTGCTACCTCGCATTCTTGAGTTCTGGTCATACGGAACTAATCAGAAATTCTTAGCAATCTCTCTCTCTCTGTGTCTCTCTCCCTCTCTCGCTCTCTCTCTCTCTCTCATCCTTGCTCCTTAAGTTGCCCTTCTCTTGCCCCAGTGAACTCTCCTACTCACTCTGTACTTCTCAACCTAACTCTTATTTCCTCTGAGAGGCAGCCCTGATGCGCTGCTCAGTCTGAGGGAGAGCTTCCATGAGCACCCTTGACATTGTCTCAGCACAGCTATGACACAAGCATGTCTATACCACAACTGCTTCCTCTCCAGCACCTTGAGGGCAGGTCTGCATCTCATTTAGCATTGACCCATCAGCATCCAGGGCAATGTTTGGTATAAATCAGGCAAACAAGGAGTATTTGTTCAGAAAATATGTTCAATTGGAAAAAATAAAGTCAAGTAAGATCATTTTTAGATAGCAAGAAAAAAAACTAAAGAATCTCAAATCCAATTTCTAAGTGCTCTTTCTCAGTATGTCCTGTTATTGTGGCTCCTGAGTCAGACCTCACTTCTCCTTTTTTCTTAAGTTTATATTAGTTTTTAAAAGACACCACTTTGGCCTCAGAAAAAATAAAATTTGAATTATTTGTTTATGCAACTTTAGTTAAATCACTCACTTGACACAAATATAAATAGCAAATATTAAGGCAAAAACTGCGTAAGAGTTTCTGGGAAGATCATGAGAACTTTAATGAAAAAACTGTATGTTACTCTGTTAACAAGGACAGAAATAGACATTTTTTATGTCTTGTGACTCAGAATGTGTTAGCACTGCTTTTATTTAATATCAGTGATTTGGTTGACTCAAAGCTGTAGGATTAAGTAACTACATACTAAAGGGCATCTGTCCAGCATATTTTCTTTTAGGTAAACTTGATCCAATTCATTCATAACTATTTTTGTCTCGTATTCTTGCAGAAGTTAGAAAGAGGCCTCCAGCTGAGTCAAGATAGACGAGGAGCCACCATGACAATTCCCACCTCACACGCCTCCTCAGAAGATTTCTGTGGTTTATTCTGCCTCTTTCACATCTAACAGAAAGTGATTCATTTTTAAAAGGAAGAAACAAGCATGAAATGAGAGCTCATTTTAAGTTTCACCAAATTCAAGATGTGCTAAATAATGCTCTTTACATAGGAGGCTAGTTATTCCTCCTTCCATCCACTTAATAATCACCCATGAAACACCTTCTCTGCTCAAGGCACTGAGCAACCTACACTACAAGCCATGTCCTTCTCCTCAAGATGTTCCAAGAGTATTATACACATTCTTAAAAATAAGAACTCAGTATATGGTGAATGCCAGGAAAGGATTATGACTTTTAATGTTATCTACAGCTGCACATTTTAGCTTTTAGTAATCTACTTCAGCATATTTTACTGACATTAATTAATATATACACATTTTCCCTTCCCAGTGAGGTAGGTATCTTGAAAGCAAGGAACTCATAGTGCTTTTATTGTCTCCCCAAATTTACCACGATTTACAATGATATACACATTTTGCATTGTGATTCAACTACACATAGAAACCTATATACCTATGTGTATACTTGAAACTAATGTCTCACAAAAATATATCTACCATTACTACCATCAATATGTCCTGGTGTATTCTATTTTGTAATATTCTATTCTGGTCCACTTCATTAAACAGAAAAACCCACATGCTGGTCATGCCACTCATGAGCCACAACCCATAGTTTGGAAAAAAACTACTTTAAAAAATCCACAAAGTATCAGCAAAACATGTGCAATGATACTTGGTGAATAATTACATGATACTATAGAATAAGTATTAGAATTCACAGTCTGCAGTACAACAGGTCTGAATTTAAGTTTAAGCTCCACCAATCACTGACTGCTGCCATGAACAAGTCATTAACTTCTTTGAGTCTCAGCATCTTCATTGAAATGACATGAAAATGGTAAAAATAATAGTATGTACCTATTGATAGAGTAGAAGAAACCATGCATGCTAAAGTATTTATCACAATGCAAAGCATACAAAGTCTAAAAAAAGTCTACACAAAGAATTGTAAACAAGAGTTGAGAGGAAAATCAAAAGCAATTTGACTTTGGACACATTTAATAACATATTGGTGAGTGGGCACGTCAAGGGGAGCCTTCATAACCTATCCGAGTAAACATAAATTTCATGGGCGATATTAGAATGAGTTGCCAAGGTAGACCCTTTTCTGATGAGTTATAGAAGAGAATAGCATCCAATTTATTGAATGTGGCTTAAACATGATTTTAAAAACAAGATGATGTTTTTGATGATGATGTTTTTAAGATGATGAGTAAAACCAGAACAGCTATTTATTTTTGAGGTTGTTTTAAGTCTTATGATGTTATGGAAGTTTGACAAACAAATCAAGACTGGATATATGGGACAAAATGCTTCCTGATACCACACCCAGATAGCTGAATCAATGCAGACACTTAGAGACCACGTGTAGGGCTAATTTAAATAGCACAGGCATCTGACACTCTGGCCTGGATTATCACCACTGCCTACTCTGCCATCTGTAACAGCTTGGCTGCCTAGAGTCACCCCGGACAAAATGTAGAGTAGCCTCTCTCCTACGACCTCTTAGTTTGGGATCTGCCACAGAGCATTCTAGGGCTCTTAAGCAACCTCTTAAACTTGCTACCACTGGCTACACAAAAGGAATTATTGGCTCTTATCATAACTCAGAGGCTACAAACACAGCCATCTGAACAAAAAGACATGCCTGCCCATTGCTGGATGTGTGAACTATGAAAGCTCTTCAGTACAGTAAGAACATTTTCTTATATTCTGAGGATATTAACACAGCTGTTTATAAACACTGTCAATCCACAAGTAGCAGGGAGAAGCTGCAGATCATTAATCTTATTTCATCATTTTTCTTACCTAAAAGAACTCTACTAACCCCAGAATCAGTTGGTAAAGAGATGAGGGTCCCAGTATGAAGAGACTTTACTTCTGAAGGACATTTTTTCAGTCTCCAGAAAGCTATGGTGAATCAACTTAATAATCAGTGCCCTCAAATCACATCCTCCAAATACTAAGACAGTTAAGTGGTGAGGGAATAAAACTCACTCCCGAGTACATGTAGCAAAATGATCCTAGCGCTGGTTACGGAGAGAAACACTGACGAGGATTCCAGTGAAGTGAGACCCACTTGCCCACAAGACTCTGATGTGCAGATATTGGCCTTTGTACCTCCGCCAATGTTGGAGAATAAATAAATGAATGGAAAGAATATAGTTCCACTACATTCACTGAATTAAACAGGCAAATTGCAAGGTTTCAGCACAGAGCTATACGATGCACAAGTCATCAGAGACAGAAACTTTATGTCCATTCAGCTGGAAAGAGATTCTGGATGCTACTTAAAGTATCAGCAGGAATGTCAATCTACCATGTCACAAATATTTTTTTTCAAAATTCTCAGGCAGCCAGATAAATCTGTCTGTGGCTTGCCCTTGCTACTTGTGGATTGACAGTGTTCATAAACAGCTGTGTTAACATCCTCAAGATCCAAAAAACCGCTCTGACTTCGCTGAAGAGCTTTTATAGTTCACACTTCCAGCAATGGGCAGGCAGGTCTTTTTGTCCAGATGGCTGTGTTTGTAGCCCCTGGGTTATAACAAGAGCCAATAATTCCTTTTGTGTAGCCAGCGGTAGCAAATGGTGGTAATGCTAACTCTGTCGTAGTATAAAAGAACTCGAAACAGATTTTAAGTTCCCCCATCTGGGTATTTTCAATGGTAGAATAAAGAGCACACATCTCATGTCTCAAAGACCTTTTACCATCTGAGCCCTGGCTCTCTTTCCACAGACCCAGCTCTTCACCCAACACTCAACGGTAAGCACATTGACCGTGTTACTGTGTGCTGAATGGACTGTGTTTTGCAGTGTCTTTGAACCTGTGGATGAGCTAGAGAATGCTTTGCTGGAATAACACACAGTGCTCTCTTATCCTCCTGGAGGATGCCCACTTATCTTTATCCTCTGATTCTAAGACTACAAAGAAGTCTCACCCTTTCCCCCCAAGCAGAATTTACAGCCTTTTTTAAATACACATTCTAGAGTTAGAACCTCTTCAGGATAACACACTTGTCTCAAGAGATTTGTGTCCTCGTGGCCAGCACAGCGTCTGGCACGTGAGACATACCTAATAAAGGACTGTCAGATGAAGAATTTTTAGGTGAACGTTATTGTCTCTTGTTACCAAAAACAGGGTAGAAGGGCTTGAGGAATTTACAAACAGGAAAGTGAAGGGAGAGGAATATCCACCTACCCAAACAACAATGGGTCAACGGGAATCTCAGGGGAGATGAGATGTTTCTAGTTTTTTGTTGTTGTAGTTGGATTATGCCTGGAAGTGACCATTGTCAGGCAACACAGTGACATTATTTTTTGCCAATCCGTAATTATGGCCCTAAAAGGGCTTCCACATGTCTCTTTTTGTCTCCATCCTGAATTTGCATGCAAACACATCATTTTCCTCTTATTTTCAGAGATGTCCAAAACCCAAAAAAGATTACAGACCACTATCCACATTTTATTTTACCTTATTACTTTGGACATACAAGGAAATGTATTCCTACATGAAAGAGGATCAAAGAGATAGGTTAAGGTATAAAAAAATTACTTTCTCACATGACTTTTCTCAATGCAAAGTTACAGTCCTAATGTACTTAAAACACAGTTTTTACTGCAATAGCAAAAATGTGTAAGTCAACAAGTGTCCATTAAATGCTTGCTGTGTATCCAGCAACATCACACCTGCTCTTGGGAAGTTTGTGTTCTCATAACCCAACACAAAAAAAAATTTTTTTAAATAGGAAACAAGAGAATTCACAGTATTCACCAAGCTCGATGGTTCACATATGAATACAGGAACCAGATCAGAGCATACTATGGTTTGGGGGGATCTCTCAGAAGACCTTGGAGGGGGCTTTGTCTCTACAACAGTCCTATGGGGCAGTGTTGTCTAAACTAGGAGACAGTGTGATTGATGGACCTGGGACTTAAATGAGAAGGTCTCAGTCTTAGGCATAGTGTTGCCTTTTACTAGCCATGTAATTTCAGACCACTCACGTATCTCTGTGCCTCAGTTTCCCCACTGGCCCTATAAAAATAATATTTCTTCATGCCCTCTCATCCTGACATGTCAGCGAGACTCCAACAAGATAAAGTGGGTGAAACATTTTCCAAATTGTAAATCACTCTACAATGGGATGCAAAAACACTATTGGAAGTGGTCAGTCGAAGTCAGGTACCCATAATTGTCTGTGGCGAGATACGTTCTTTTCCTCAGTCTGTTTTGTTTCATTTTCTTGGCTCTCAGCAATCCAGGCTAAGGTTCTTATGTTCATTTAATAACATTTCTTGTCAAATTTCTCATACATAAAGTTTTACAGGCAAGCAGCATATGAACTGCAAGCTGGCTGCTAGGATTACTTTCAGAAATGGGCAGGTGAAAGAATGCATTATTCTAGCCCAAAGCAGGCAAGGCTTTCTTGTTAAGGACTCTCCCGGAGGTGAAACATTTCAGCATTCACATCATTTTTTTTTCTTTCAGAGCCTCTCCCCTGAGCCCTCTGCAGCTTGTCCATGGTACACAATTCAGAACCACCCAACCACTTAGGACACTGGGATGTGGAGGCAGTAGCAAACACATTTGCCATTCAAGAGGAGAAACATTAGCAAGAACAGCATTTAATACGCTGTGTGCTGCCAGGATCAGGGGCTTAGACTTTCCGTTTCGGCCTCACTGGTGAGACTGCAGTCTGAACAAAAGTGAAATGATGCAGTGAGTTGGGCCCTCGTCTGTGCCAAGCAGCAGCTTTATCATCAATAAGGAAGCCTTAAGTGAACCCCAGGGACAGCATGGGTATTGTATTTAGAAGAAGGGGTAAAAATCCATCAATGCCATGTAATTTAAAAGGTTTTCATGCTGTTCGCAGGAAGCTGTAAGCTTGGATTCCTTTGTCCTAGTTAAAAAGAAAATGGTTCTAGTAGAGAAAGATGGATTAAAAATACTAGTTACCCATGGAGTCAACTTAAGTGATAGAGGAAGACAGATAGGATAATGGGAGTTGCCCAGCATGGAAGAGGAGCCACACATCACCCTGCGTTTGCAGAAGAGCACCCTTTTGGAATTCCAAGCTAGACACCCGTTCAAATGTATCATTTTACTGCGTTTGATTACACAGCCTTTTAGTCCCTCCTTGTCAGTTCCCAGTTGTCTCCTATTAGAGGAGAATTACAATCAGTCTTTATGCCAGGAAACCATAAACTTGAGGCGAGAGAAAGGACAAACAGGATGGGGCAGACGATAGAAGAGAGAGATACATAAGATTTCATTATGCAAGTTACATCTTCACTCCTGTGCCAGGAATTAATAAACATAAACCAGGATTCCTGACTCTCCTCATATACAAATAATTAAAGGCAACAGTCTTGTTGCCTGATCTACCCTCTATTCCCTGAATTTGTTCAGTTCCCTGCCCCGGGCCTTTGGCTGATTTCTCCATCAGTGATTTCCATTTGTCATGATAGCACCTCCTGAAGTCTTCTTCCTCCACCTAAGTGATCTCTTCTCAAAGAGCTTTCTCACATCCTGCAATTTAGACTTAATCTCACTGGCAAATTGTGTTTAACTGTAGTTTAGTCCAAGGTAACACAGTGTATGCATGCGGTTTAAAATTGTTATTTGTGGAAATGTTAAAGTGCCCCTTCCAAATTATGGTCTGTGAGGGCAGGGCCACACATTAGCCATGTTGAGTGTCCAGCAGGGGAGGGGGGCACACTGTTGGTGCACAATGTGCATATGTTACACTGTGGTGCAAATGCAGGCAGCACACACCTTGGAGCCCTGAAGTTTTGACCAATCCACACAGGAGACCAGCTCATGAATCACCATGCTTCTTCAGCCTTTTCCAAAAAAGGATGCTATTCTCTCAGCTCTCATCCAGTCTCCACCCCATCAGCCAAATTTGAGACACTGGAACTCAATCTTATGAGTTTTGTCAATAACTTTTTTAAAGGACTGTCTAATCTAAAACCCACACCAATATTACAAATACAGCTGACACTCATTCTAGCCTTCAATCTGTGATGGTGGGAGTGTCCAGCACCTTCACAATTTGACAAAAGCTTTTGCTTACTAAAATACTTGTAAGTGAAAATTATTTAGTGCATTGTTTGTTGTAAGAGATCTACGTATACTTATCTTCATAACAATCTTATATGGTAATTACCGTTCTCACCTTTAAAATAATGCAAACTGAGACACAGAGAGTTAGAATAGCTTGCTTAAGTTCTTGCTGCTTATAAATAGTGGAGCCAAGCTTTGAACCTTGGCTTTAGAATCTATGATTTTAATCACAGTACAGGTGGAGGACTCAAGTTCTCTGATGTTTTGATACCAATACAGGAAAAACTAGTTTATTTGAAACTGTATATGATGTCAAAGTGGGAGTCAGGACCTAGGAATTAAAGACTGCATATGGTAGATTCAGCTTTTTGTAGTTATACCCAGACCCAACTTAATAGGCAGAGATTGAGTCCATTTCCAATTACTTCCAATTATGTATAAGATTGAGGGGGTAACTAATTATGAGAATAATATGTTTGTTTATTTGGAGACCAACATATACTTTTGAATATAAATGAAACTTCAATTGTACACAAGAAACATCTAAAAACCTTATTCTAATGCTCATAAATGAGCTAAATTAAGTTCAAGTTCTTCTCAGATTTTTCTGGTCTTTGAAAAACAGTTTTCCTGGAAAGATAGTGAATTATCCTCCACAATAACTCTATAGATTAGTATGGGATGGGGACATCACTCCATTGTCCCCAGTCTCCTTTGTGCAGTCTTTTATCCCCAGTGGCCCACATGACAATGGCCCTTGGGGCAGCCTGAAACATTTCCTCACAGAGAGATGAAGAGTCCTCACAGCCTGTTCTGAGCTGGTCACCCCATGTGGGACTACCTTCCCATGTTTCAGACTCAAAGCAATAATCACACCCAAATCAGCCAATGTCAAAATTCAACTGTGATGACTATCATGATGAGGAGTACTCAGGGTATATAATAGAGGAAAACGAAATACAATAAAGAAAAAATATTTTAGGGGAAAGATGGCAAGGAAGGGTTCCCTAAGGAAGCAGCCATTAAGCTAAGTTCTGTAGGAAGAATGAAGAAGCATGTCCCCAGCAGAACATTGCAGGCAAAGGTCTTTGAGATGGGCAAGAGGCTAGCACACATATTCTGAGAATAAGACTAGTACAGACAGAGCAGAAAGAGCAAGGGGCAATACATTATGAGCAGAAGACAGAGAGACAGCAGAGGCCAGATCCTGCAAGAAGCCCTGTATAACTGAGAACTTTATTCTTTATCCCAAGAGCATTGGAAAACAATAATCAATGTTTCGTGATGATCTCTCTGCCACAGGGGGGACAGAGAAGGAATTGATGAGTGAGAAGGCGGTACACTTGGCTATGTGGAGGTGACTTAGGAGACTATGGCAGTATCCAGCAGAAAGTTACTTGGACTGGAATGGCTACCATGAAATGGAGAGTAATGGACTGATGCAAGAAACATTTCAAAGGTAAATATCTGGGCTTTGGTGACAGATTTGAATTCGATCAATACGTATTTGTGGTATGAGCAAAGGGTTGAAAAAGTAAGAGTCATTTAAAGTGATTGCTTAAATCCTGCATATCTGGGGACATGCAACACTCCCAGGGAGTGAGCTTAATGGAACTGGATGCTCTTTCAGAAAGAGAGAAAGTACTCAGCAATGCACGCGCTGTCCTTAACCCGACCCAGTTTTTGTTCTCCCGCTGGCACTTTCTGTTCATGGTTTCCACGGTTGCTCTTGTAGAAGCCTCCCTAAAGCTGCCAGTCTCATCAGCAATGGGAATGGCCGAAGTAGTTCTTGGCTGAGCATCTTTTATTACTTTACAGGTGAAGGCACAGCTATGGCTCCAGTGAAATATTTGTAGATTCCATTAGCTCTGGCCTCCGGAGGACCCCTTGTATATGATTCTACACCACATTCCTAAGCCCTCTAAGGCACAGTTGTGTTGCTCAGTTTTCTTTCTTTAAAAAATAAAAATGATTTATTAGAAACCTTCACCATCATTGCCTTTATACACATCCTGTCTCCCACTATAAACACAATATATGTTAATTGGCTTGAGAAATACAAAAAAGAAAATAAAAACCATCTGTAATTTCCCCACTAGGGAAACAAAGAAAACAACACTATTATCTGGAGAAACAATGAACAGTTGTAACTAAGAGCTTAGGCTTTATAGTTAAGACAACAATTTTGGTCTTTATCCTAAAAATGCTGGGAAATCAAATAATCAGACTTATAGTTCAATGTGATTTGTCTGCTGCAGTACAGATAGAGAATCAATGGACGAGTAAGGAGGTGTCATGCTTGGATACAGAAAAATCAAAGAGTAGTCCAAATTCTAGCTCCAACCCTAGTTATTAAGACTCTATGGGAAAATCACTAATAAAGCTAAACTTTCAGTTCCTCACATGTGCAGGTGAATGATACTAGTATTTCTCTGGGGGCTAGTGGGTGTAAATTCCTTAGCACAATACCCAGCACACAGTAAGTCTTCAATAAATACCTCAGGATTATTATTCATATTTAGTATGATACCTTGCATTATTATAATAAAATGGGGGTCATATGCAGTTTTATAACTTGCTCTTTTTAACATACTATCATGTTCCTGTGTTACTAATACACATTATAAATATTTCTTGAAAGTGTTATGTGTGATGGCTGAAAAATGTTCCACCATAGATACACCATACATTTTAGAGTAATTTCTTTACCACTGGACACTTACATTTTTTCAACTTATAATTGTGATATGTGGTAATGAACATCATCGAACATAAAAAGTTTCTACGTCTTTAATTAAAATTAAATCGATTCTCAGAGTCACAGTCACAGAAACTAATGGTATGAAGCGTTTTGAGTGCCTTAGTATATACTCTCGTATCACCAAACTGCTGTCCATAAAGGCAGTGCGATGTAACATTTTCACCCACAAAGATCACATTCACACCAAAGTGGAAGTATTTTATTGCCTTACCCTTTCAAGAAACAGCTTTTTGAAGGAATTTGCCAGACCGACCACCTGAAGGAAATTGTGACTTGGTTGAGTACCAACTAAGTGCCATGCTTGAAAAATCTTATCTAATTATGTTCCCACAATAACCTGGTGGGACAGCAAACACTGGCCCTATTTTATGCCAGGTTGGCTGGGAGTTGAATTAGGAAAGCAAGTCAGTGTAGCAAGCATCACCACAGCCATGTCTGCCTACCGCCCTCCTGAGACTGTGCCCAAGTGCCTTGACATGCATTCCACACTTCCCAAGAATAATTTCCCTGTGAGCAAAACCACCAAATATCACCATAAGCACAAGTATGTTTTTCTAACTCATCCTGAAATAAGAGAATATATGTATACATATACATTCTTATTAATACATAAGTGAGCAGGCAAAAATGCGTAAGTGCACGTTGCAAAGTAAGAAGGCATCAGATGATACTGGGCCATATTACAGAATTTGGGTTTTACCTGAATTGCAAAAAAGTGATAACACCAGCTGCAATCTATTGCTAGTCTCCTAGCTTTTATTGAGAGATTTGCAGAGGAAAAACTGAGAAACTCCAAAGGAAAATACTAAGAATAATGTTTCCCCTCATCTTTACTCTATATAACAGTCCTTGACCTTGGGAAGAGATAGGGAGACTTCACTGTTTTACTGGTTCATTCTATATCAAGATCCTACTAGCACCTATTTAAAATTAATTCATCTGTGGAGTCTCTAAAAGAAAACTTTCCCTTACCAACTGCTTCATATAATGTTCCAAAGTAGCTTAGCTTCCTGGCACTTTTATTAACACCTGCATAATTTTTAGATAACTAATCCCCGCTAACAAAACTCCTTTCCAAACGTGGTCCCAGAAATAAACAACATCATTACACAACATTTCCAGAAGTCCCACTGTGTACAGAGCACTGAATTTTTTTTCTCTTTGAGGCACGTAAATAAGCAATATTGCTCACAGATTGCTAAAACTCAAGGCCATACATGCAACGGGAGGATCAACAGAATTTTCCTGCCTTTGCCCATACCTGTCTAAAGGGAAAAATCAGACAGAATTGGCGTACGGACTCTACTTTTCATCCACAAAAGCACCCTTTGCATCACAGCAAATATCTAAACACAAGATCAAGTCACTGGGACCTTTTGATGGGTCTGATTCCAGTAGACCTCCTTCATATGTGGTAGGAATTTCATGTGCTTTCCTTTGGGGAGACTCCTCACAGCCAACACGGGCTCTCACACCGACTCAAAGAGAATCTTGCTATGTTTTTTTTTACAGCCATGAAAATGTGACATAACCTTCCTATTTCACCTCTGCCCCAACATGATAACAGATTTATTAGATGGACATGCCAAATTATCGTAACGTAGGAAGCATGACGCGTAATGCCTAAAAGAAGGTAAGGCAGAGCAAAAATAGCTTTCGAATCAGATTTTAGAGGGGATGTGGGTCAGAAGGTCAGCAAACCTGCTGAGGATTTGTGCTTCACCATCTCACCAGCAGGACACTTTAAATGACCACTTTCCAGCTGCTCTGCCCAGCAAACACCTCAATCCTAAGGAGCAGAACTGAATGACAGCCGCTCTCCTGCACACACCAGACAGCTCTGCATGTTCATGCTCATGCTCTTCCTCTTGGTGGGGAAAAAAAAACCTAGACCTCCTCACCTCTAAAATCCTAGAAGGGAGAATTAGAAATAAAAATGTATTCACAGCCTGACAAGGGAGTAGCAAATACTGATTCTAGCTTCTTAAATAAGTAAAATATGTGGAGTTGGGGGAAAGAACCGTGTGTGGGAGGGAATCCTATATCCTAAGATGAAAGAGGATAAAAGAAAACAAGTTGAGAGGGAATAAAACAGTAACTTCCTCACCACCAGGTCTGAGGCTGCTGGGTTGGCTGAGCTGGGCAGGGAGTTCCAGGAACCATCGGCTAGGAATCCGTGGCGCTAAGTGGTCCTCCCTGTGCATAATAGACATAGAGAGGTCTTTGCCCAGCGGAGCTACCCAGGAGCCTGGGGTTTTCAGGAGCCTGTGTTTTAATACTGATCTTCATAGTCTTTATGTCTCAGGTCTTACATGACAGGCATGAAGACTGTCTGTCTGGCAAGGAAAAGAGGTTTTATAAGCCCTTGAAAGGAAAAGGCAGCTGTAATGGCAGGCTGTGCTCTCCATTAATGGTGCTGCAGCCTCAAGGTGGCAGGAGGCCAGGACTTGGAGCAGAAGACCTGGGACCTCCAGTCAATGAATCAGCATCTCTGACCTTCAGAGACCTTGATCTTAGCTGTTGGCCTAGGAGCAGCAGTGTCTACACTGCATCCTGTTCTGGGCTCCCATGAAAAACACAAGCAAGAAAAGTGATGTCATAAAGGAAAGACATGATGAGCCACTGTGTACTTGGTGCTACTTTAAGGAGGACAAAGGAAGCAAGTCACCAGAGACCAGTCTTCGCATGCTTTCACTGAGGTGGCAGATAAATGTTAAACCCCACCAGACAGTACTGGACATACTAAATATTTAGAGGCACTCAAAATTTTATCCAACACCCTGAAGATCCTACAACACAAAAGAAACCACAGAAATATAAATCTCTAAAGTCTTTTGTTTGATTGATTGGTTGGTATTTGTTGCTTTGTTTTTAACCTGAAACAAAGTAATTGCAGACTTTCTCTAGACCGCCTTCTGAAACTGTGATAAGCACAGGGATCAGTCAGCACACTCTGTAAAACAGAGATTCTGATTCTGTGCCTCTAGAGCAGGGCCTGTCTACCTTCTGTCCCCTCTGGGCTGCCACCCTTTCTGCAGGTCCACATATGACATTTGAAGTGGTAAGGCTGTAAAAGACAATTAAGGGAGGCCAAGAAAGGACTTAAGATATCATATACTTTTAGACTAGAAAGGGCCCAAATTTAAAACCCTGAATCTGTGTATAAGGACAGTGAGGCCCAGGATTAGCTGACTTGTACGGCGTCACCAGAAGGCGTATCTTTCACTGCCCACAGAATCTGTCCACCTCCCCTCTGCCATATTCTTCACTCCACCAGTCTGGCTATCATGCACTTGGCCCTTTTGCCCTTGGGTTTCTTATTCTGTCTCTCTTTCTGCTTCCTTTGGAAGTAAAGGAAGAAAGGACATGAAAATCTGACTGTAGTATATGAACTACATCCTAACTCGGAATCATGTAATCTCTTACCTAAAGGGTGTAAGAAAAGCAATGGGGATGAGTTTCCAGAGAGAATAGAAGCTAACCACTCCCAGTTCTCAATGACTCACAATGGCATTCAACTGAAAGTGATGAGTTCTTTGCTTCCATTGGTGGCCCCTGGTGCCTGCCCAAGCACCAGTAGGCAAAGCGAGGCCCCATCTCTGTCTACATAACATTTAGGGGGCATGGTTACTGAAGCACTTGGTACCTAACTTATCTTTTAGGACCCTCAAAAGAAAAATCTCTATATCCAAAGAGGTAAAAAGATTTCCAAGTACAAATATTGAATCTAAAGATAATCCCCAGCAGGCTTTCTACTCAGTGGTCATGTTCCAAAAGTGAAAAGCAGAAGAGAGAGAATTTGCAGTTAATGAACTTCAGTTGTGCTCCCAATCACACGAATTTATGAAAACCATGCTTTCAAAGCTGTGTAGAAGTTTCAGTTCTTTTTATGTTAATTATCCAACCAAAAGTATGAATTTGGGAACTGATTCTTTGCTCCATTTTTTTGCTTCTCACAGAGGTACACCTAAGGAGGCAAACCAAATAGGGGGAAAGAGGACTGAGACAGTAAAAAAAATATTGCTCTTGAAAAAAAAGAACATTGAAATTCAGCAAATGCTCCTAAACATACAGAATTTGCCCTTTTAGGGAATTGCTACATTTTCACCTACCATTTGGTCGCAAATGGAGTATTTGAAGAAAGGTTTGGCTCTGAATGAGGCTTAGCACATACATGGGAATATTGGTTCCCAAGTGCTTCTATCATGCCAGTAAATACTGAACAGCAATGGGTACACTTCACACAGTAAGAACTTTCCACTTCAGTCCGCGCTGTACCCAGTGCATTTCCTGGTATAGGCATTAAAGTTTCATGTGAAGCTTTGCCTACAATGACTGTGCTGCTAGAACTCCATAGGACTCTCCCTGGGTTATCTGGATTTCATTATTAATATGTACTTTTAAATACCCTTGTTAAGATCAGAGCCCCAGCAAAATTAAGTTTAAAATATCCTAGTCCTGTTTGTGTAGAGACGCCTATCATTGGCACTTCTTGTGTATGATAAATAATAAGACAGATTTAAGGGTTCAGAAAGTTTTTGCTATACTCTAAATAGCTTATTCCAGTTGACTGAGATGTTATTAACTAAATAACTTCCGACAGAAACCTATATGATCCCTAAGAGCTTGCAACATTAGTGTCACCTTAAGGACTTAGCCCCCTCCTCCCAAACTGGATTTCTTGTTTATTAAATATTAATATTATAATAAATAAGAAATTGCAAGTGAAATAAGCCAGTCAGAGAAAGACAAATACCATGTAATTTCATCATGTGTGGAATCTAATGAACTGAACTAGCAGGCAAAATGGAGACGGACCCAAAGATGGAGAGCAGGCGGCCCGCTCTGGGTGGGGATTGGAGAGTGGAGGGACCAAGCAAAAAAGAAAAAGCACTCATGGACGGGGACAATGGTGTGGTGGTTATGGGGTTCGGGGGGGGTGGATATGGGGTGGGTGGAGGTGGAAGAGGGTATAAGGGGGATAAATGGTAATGGAAAAAAACAATAATAAAAAAGTGAAATTGCACCTATAGTTTCAGTCAATGAATCAAAGAACAATGTTAGGTCATTTACATAAAGTGAAACCAAAGGAAACGTGCTTTCATATTGCAAAATGCATATGTGGTTATTGTCTTTGTCCCTCCATGCACTCTGGGAAACTGAAAAGGTGTGAGGTGAGCAGAAGTACCATAAGTATGAATTCCAAAGACAGAAGACACTCAGGCTGCGCCCTCAAATGAATCTTCCAGGCAGCAATCCCTGGCTTAGAGCCCATCAACGAAACAGCTTTCGTTACCTCTTCACCCAACACGTCCAAACCTCCTCAACATACCTCTCCCTTCTCCTCACCTCTACCCAACTCTACCTGTCAGTAGATCTGGCAAAACATATTTAAAACCTCCAATAATCTTGAGAGGCGAGAAGAAGCCTTAGGGTTGGGAGATAAAATAAGCAGAGAATTGAAGCAATCTCAGGGTATTTTCATGATATAAAGGGTTGTAAAAATAGAAAAGTAAGAATGGCAGGAATTTTCGAAGAACTACAGGTTACTGTGAAGCAACACACAGGCGGGGCGACACTTCTTTCCAACTCGGGAAGCTAGCACAAGCGAAGGACTAAAGTGGAAACAATCTCTTCTGAGATTAACCGACTGCTATAAAACAAAGCTAAACTAGCCATGTACTGTCCTGAGTGAACTAACAGAAAATGAAACACCAGATCTGTGAAAAGACAGAACAGGGCAATGGACATACATACCATATTCAAAAATCCAGTGTGAGGACAGGAAGACAAAGTATCTTAAAGACATCATTTCTTCCCAAACCGATCTATAGGTTCAGTGCAATTCCAATCAAAGCACTAGCAGGGTTCTTCCAGACTATTCTGAAATGTATATAAAAGTACAGTGTTCCAGAATAGCTAAGGATCTCATAAAGAAGAAGGGTAAAGTTAAGGAATCATCCCAGATATAAAGTTATAAAGCCATAGTAATAAAAAAAAAAAACAACAATGTAGTACTGCTGCATTGGGGTTGAAAAATAAAACAAAATAGAATGAAGAGCTCAAAAATATCCCAAATGTGGAAACAATATCTATAATGATAGCCAATGTGAAAGTATAATTGATATGATAGTGTAATGGTTAGGAATATGAACTTTGGAGGCAGAAAGCAGGCATTCTCTGTCCTACCACTTACTTGTTGTGGCACAATTTACTCATCTGTAAAGTGGGATGATTATAACTTATATCTCATAGATATAAATACCTCCTCACATGGATACCCTTGTATAGTACCCTGTGTGACCAGTAGGAAACTGAGGGAGTGACAATGTTTGACTTTCAGTGCTGGGGACAACAAACATTGCAGCTTCTGTCTTTATTTCTTGGATCCCTCTCTTGGGGGTGATTGAGTGGCCTTATTCTGAGGCCATGCAAGTAGCCCCATGGAGAGGCTCAATGGATTGGGACAGAGGTCCTTATCTACTAGCAAAACTTGCCAAACATGTGAGTGAATCACCTTGAAAGTGGAAACTTCATCTCCAATTCGGGCTTTAGATAACTACAGCAATAATGTCAGCAAAGGTCTAATAGAGTTGCCAGTATGTTGCAGACACTGCATAATTTAGAAAGTCCATTAGTGTTATCATCACACAACACTAGAGAGTCAGCAGGAAGTCATGGTACAGAGAGCTCTGTTCTGTGCCCACAAGGATAATGTCTGAATTGTCTTTGCATTCCCGGGGCCGAGTAAGAGCTCAATAAAATATGTGTTTATGGAATGATGACTATGTGCCAAGAGCTGTTCTAGGCAGTCAGAGAATGAATGCCTAAAATTCTGTCCAGCTCTTCCATCACAAAAGAGCATAGGACAGTGAATAAAATCCTTGCCTAGTAAAAAGAAAAAGAAAACTCAGTGACTTAGACAAATGATCTTTCAGACCAGTCCAAATTCCCCCTCCTTCAAAGAACCTAGCCCACCTAGTCTGGCTGAGAATGTCATCCATTTTATTCAGACCACTGAAATAATCATGAGGAGGAAATAGCACAGAAAGAAGGTCAGAATAGCATAAAACATAAATATCAAGCCTTAACACAGTCCTCTTACATTTCATCCAACTCGTAAATGATCTCTATAGATTGCTTTAAGTTATATTGTTATGTCGAAAAATTTTTAAATCAGTTTACTGGTCTTTCTCTTTCTTATACCCCCTTAAATACATGATATATTTAAACTGCATTAGAATATGCACGCATTTCTTAATTTAATCCATCCATCTGGAGGCCAAAGAAAGTTGTCTCCTTAAACAACTTAGAAAATCTTGGAGGACACTATTTTACAGTGGATGACTTTGAAGTTATACAAATATTTTTCATCTAGTATGCAGAATTTTTTTTATTTTAGGTACACCTCACATTGCACAGTCCCAATATGCACAAATGTATTTATCATGGTTTAGGTAAACAATATTAATTTCCCAATAACATGGTTCAAATCTTAAACATAGAATATTAACTATGAGTATAGTAATGGCAGAAAATAACAATCTCCGCTGCTGGCCCCACAGTCCACAGACCACTGCGTAGAAACCAAAGAGCATCACAAGCAATGCTGGCTACATCACTTCTTTCATAACCTGTCGGTTATTTGTCATCACCTTTGTCATTCAGTTCCCACACAGACAGATAGCGTGTGGCTGTGTTGCCTCCCCATCAGCAAGTGATAAACCCACATGTACAAAAATAAATGAGCAAAAGAAGGAATTGGTGGGCAAAGATGAAAGTGCAGCAGAAAACAAAAGGTTAAATAAAATTGTATGTTATTAGAAAATGTTGATAAAGATAGAACAAGATCTAGGCCTGCAAGAAGTTGTAATAAAACCCATATGGAAAAAGTCCAATAAATAATAAAAAATAAGATAAAGGCACTTCAAGATCTTTTTGTTCAACTGCATTAGGAACAGGAAGCTACTTTTGCTTGAGATGAGGTGTTTACTTCTAATTTGAATTGAAGACTGTAATAAAAAGCAAATCTCAAACAGTTTGACGACAAACTAATAAAATTAGTTGCCGCATTGAAAGAACACTATAATTAGTAGGAGAGTGAAGAAACTCTAACGGCCCATAAAGGGTGGTTTCATTGTTTCATAAGTCAACATGAGTTGATTAATGTTAAGATACCTGGTGAAGCTGTCACTCAAATAAAGACGTTTTAGTGAAATTTACACCCAGATGCTAAAGAGATGTAGTAGAAATAGCCGACCAGGAAATTTTGACACTGCCACCATTCAAAAGACTCTAGCTATGCAGCCAGAGAAACTTAATGGAGGAGAATTTATCAGTATGAATGAGGAAAGTGGCTGAGACTAAAGGATAATGTCTCAGAGGAAGTGACATCAGCAAAAGCCTTCACATTGAAAGAACCCTCAGAGATATTCTACAATGTTGAAAGTGCAACAGATAAAATGTTGGAAACGGATCCAAATTGAGAAAGGAATATGACTGTTTTCCTAGGAATTAGAAAAGACACCCAGTTCATATCATAACTTATATGACAAGAAAGCAAGTACTGCTCAAACTCTTTTTGATATTATTTACAATGAAATAAAACAATTCTCAATTAAATAATTCTCGATACTTCTAATGTTTTAAGTTGCAATGTTCTAGATGAATATTAGTTTTATTTCTTCATATTCCTATTTATTCATAGACAACAGTAAGAGAATCTTTAATGTTTTGACACCCCCAAAAAAACCATGTAACTTTCCCCGTGAAGATCACTTTTAATAGTTGAGCTAGCACAGTTATTTTTACTGTACAAAGCGGGGACTGCTGGAATCTGGTAAAGAAGTCATGATAAAAGAAAAAAGAAGAAATGTGTAAGACATGACTAATCTGTTGTACTTCGGTGGTTAATAATATAGTTCAAAACAAATTTTAATAACCCTGGCTAGCTAGTTTTTAAACCCAGGATTTTAGGATGAAACCGAAAAACTGCTATCTTTTCTCAAGTTTCAGAACAAATTTGCTTTTTGATTTGTACACCCAGGAGAAGAAAAGCATTAGATTGAGTTTTAAGGAGTCCAAGTTCAAAACTGGGCTCTACCACGAACTCCCTGTGAGATGCAAAGCCAATCCCTCTATTCATTCTACAAACATTTATTACCAGACCCCTGCTATGTGTGGAGGGTACAAAACTGAATATAATATGAAATCTGGCCTCAAAGAACTCACAGCTTATTAGGAAAGAAAAACCAGAAATTGTTACAGTGCAGTTCTCATTTATAAATCAAATCTAATAATGCCTACGTCCCAGAGGTACTGGGAGAAAAAAAATGAGACTGTATGGGAAAGCATTTTGCTATCAAGTATTATACAAGTACTAGCTGGTTCAGTGTAACTGTAGCACCTGACAAAACTACCCTAGATTACTCTTACCCAGTGGTTCTCGCAGTGGGGTTTCAAGCCAGCAGCACCAGCATCACTTTAAAATGGATATTGTCAGGCCCCACCCCAGACCCAGTGAGTCATAAACTCTAGAGGGTGGGGCCCCAAAATCTGTGTTTTCGTAAGTCGTCCAAGTGATTCTCATGCAGCTAAAATTTGAGAAGCACTGATGAGTGTTATTTCTGTAAGATTAAAACATGAGGAAATTAAAGCAAAATCTAACCAAGTCTTGTTTGCCAGAAAAATGAGCAAAAGTCCTCATGAGCTATTAATCACAATGTTTGTATCTGTCCACAGTTTCCTGCTTCTCAAGTCCTTCCACTTAGATTAAAATCAGAGTAGAGTCTCTGCCCCTAATTCCACTGACAGGGTGGGCTGTGGTTTGAGCCTGGATTTTAAGTAAACAAACACGGGTAATAGAAACCTAACACAGATTATAAAAACATGTTGCTCAATATAACAAGTCCAAGACTATATTATTTCAATGAGAGGGTCATTAATTTAATTTGAGAACTCATTTTGGAGAACTCCTTCAGAATCCATGACACACTCAGGTCAATATCATCAGTGTTAATAAAGTTTTCCCCTTTAGTGATGAAAATCATTTTCTACCCTTCCAAGAGTCATTTGGAATAATAAGCTAGAGAAGCATTCAAACATGGTAATATTAGCCAGATTTTGAAAAATTTCACCAATTCTTCTGGTTCCATAAAGTAATATACGCTTAGACTAAACATTAAACTCAACAGCCATCTTCATTTGCACATATGCTCATTTACTATCACCTAGAGGATAAAGTGCTATATTACAGATGTTTATGACAAAGCCATCCAGAACCTTCACAGAGACTAGCGTATAATGAGCACTCAAAAAATATTTGTTGAGTGAATGAGTCCCCAAGGTTGCAAAACATGAATAATAATGGCTACATTTTTAGTACCTACCATACATCATAACCAATCTTCACAACAGCTCTGTGAAATTTGCATTAATATTTCCATCCAACAGATGAAGGGTCTGAGACTGAGCTTTCAGAAAGAGTCAATATCATTCATTTTGTGAGTGGCAAATTAAACATTTTAACAGAGGTCACTCCAACTCACAAGGCCTTTCAATGAAACTACTCTGAAGTGCTGGGCCACTGCCACCTTCTTTAACCAGGCTAAATAGTACATTGTATATGTACCGGTGTAAATTGTTGAACAAGCCAAAATGGAGAAATCGAAATTGATCATAGGGAATGCCTGCTATTGGTTTACAGGACCGCCCGGAAATCTGGCCGCTTCTTTTGCTTTCTGAGTTGTTTTCTTCGCTATTCCAGTTGAGCTATACACTTCTCTGTGACTAGAACTTGCCCTTGTTATCAGTTAGTTTATTTAGAATAGTAGGTTTCACGAGCACATGACTATGTGAATAGAACTTGCTCTTGTTACTGACTAGTTTATTTAACATAACAGGATTCCTGGAGCGTGTGAAGGCTTTTGTCACTCAAAATTACCTGGCTCAGGACCATCTATTGGTTCCTTTATTTTACTTTTAACAGAACCACAGGTGCAAATTAGGAGCTCTTCCCAGCTGCCAGAGTAAGTTTCTGAGATCCCAGACTGCTGTCAGTCTCATCATCATTAGCCCGAAGTGCTCCTCCATGAGGAACTTTTCACACCTGACATGTCCCCGCTCTTTGCAAATGATTTTAAATGGCTTCTTAATTAGAAGTAGTATGTCGCCCATTGCTAATGAAGCAGGCAGAGTCTGCGGTCAGGAAATAGTGATCCTTCTGATTCCCTGTCTTCCTCTCTAAGGACACCTGCTTCTAACGGAAGTAATTGTGTCTGCTCTTTAGCCAGTGTTGTGTCTCTTGACAACAAAATGTGAATTCTTTATCTCTGGGTTGCAGGTTTTTGCAGGCATCATAAAACTCCAGTCTAGTTAACCTTATTTTAATGTCTTTCCCCTTCCACCAGCGACTTCTGAAAGACAGAAAAGATTATTTCTTTCAGGAAGAATTATCTGTGCAGTCTGTGTCTTTAACTCAGGTAGTGATTCCTGTATGTTTTGCAGAGGTGTTGAGCAGTCTGTCAAAGAAAGTGTTCTCTCATTAGGAAGCCCTGCCAGCAAGAACTCAGAAAGCATCGCCAAATTCAAAGAAATCCTTAACCGCCACCCAGGTTAGGAAAATGGATAACACGGCCGACCCTTGTTAAGAGTGTGTTTTGCTTGTTTATTCCCACTGAATTTTCAAAATTTGGTTAATAAATAAATAAATAAAAAGAGAAGGATCATTCCTCAATTTTATTTTCTTTTAAAAACAAAAGCATTTTGTTGATTAACCACCTGTTTGACAAGGACAATTATACATATCGCTACTTGGAAATTTATAAGTGAACTCCTGAAAGCTCCCCAGCAGCCCTCCTTAAAACCCTAGAGCCGGGTTTAGTCAGCCTTGGTTTGGAACTGAGCCAAGATACTTCTCCAATCAGACCAAGCTGAACCCCTCCCTTCTCTTCCCAGGCCCCTGACTTAGTTGCCATGAGCCCACCAAAGCTATTCTGTACATCCCTTTGAGGCCATCTTCGTATTCATCTCTTCTTTACATGAAACCCACCCCACAACATCAGAGTGCTATGTTCATGCACACAAATCAGGAATAGATACTTGAAAGATGACTTGGAAATTTAAGGGCAAAGTGTGCTAAAAATTGATTACTAAGTCAAAGTCATCTGCTGCCTTCAACAATAGTAATATTTTATTCAGCATTACTGTATTCCAGACACTCTGGTCATCACTTTGAATGCCTGACCTTGTGTGTCCTTATGTGATGACACTATGGAAAATGTATGTAGTATCCCCATTTTAGAGATAAAAAAGACTTTCGTGAGAAGAATTACATATTTAGAAACAACAGAGCCAGGCTTCTCCTAGATTAGAAGGAGATCACAAGAGAACTTGCCATTAACTAGAACGAGATGATACAACATATCCCTCAGGCTGTAGCTTCCACCTGGAGCAAACTTCATCCAAAAGCACACCCAGCAGAAATGTAACCAATTACTAAGCTCAAAATCTACCCAGCTCGGGAAACTCCTGCAAAGCCACTTATCAACTGATGGTTTGTGAGTGCTCACCTGCTTCCTTCTTAGCCCTGGAGTATTTAAGGCAGTGACTCCCAAAGCAGGGCTACTTGCTGAATGAGCAGATTCCTAAACCTCTCCAGACCACACAACTTAAAACCTCTCTAGTGGGTCCCAGGAGTACATAATTTTTAGTAAGTTCCCCCAAGAATAGATTCTTGAGCACTCGATAGTCTCATAACTATTGTTCGAGAGCCTCAAAGCCAAGGTTTCCCTTGTCATACAGAGTCACTTTGTTCCTTTCAGTGCAGGAGGTGAGGCATGCATCATATCCCCAATGCAACTCTCCCCACCCACACTTAGAAGAAGAGAGACTGGCTTATTGCGTTGATAGTCAAGCCCCCAATTTTATAAGTGAGGAGACAAAAGCTGAGATAAATTGATTTCCCCAGAATTGGATTTGAAGGCAAGCTTCCTAGTTCTCAGTCTTGGCTCTTTGTCAAGCTTAATTAGAATCATTAGAAGTAAATAGCATACCACTGTTAGATCACACTTTGCAAACGTGTCTGGAGAGAGGTGTAACAGAGCAGCTGATTGATTACATAGGCCAGGTTCACAGAAATAAGGGGGAAAATCACTGAACTAAATTTTAAGAGATGTGCAATAATTCTATAAGAGTCTCCACTCTATACCATAAATTTATTTAAAAAATAAAAGATAGAATTATGTCACCTTTAATTGCAAGCTTTATAGTCTGGCAGCAAACCAATCTTAGAGAGTCTGGAGACATCATGCCAAAGAGGACCAAGATCATCCAAAGCAAAGCCAAAACCCATGTCAGCATTCAGCTTGCAAAAATGTCAGAGACAAAAAAAGTTAGTGTCGGTACCAGTCACTGAGAAGCCAAAGTATTGGCAAATTCATTCTCAGATGTTTGAAATAAAATTTTGTCAGTGCCATTGATGTGGCTAAGTTTGACCTCTTAAGAGGTCAAAACAAATGGACTTGAAAGAAAACAACAAATTTCCTTTTTCTTTACCACATCATAAAGGGAAAATCTTGCCTTGGCCACATAACCGCACAGACTGTGACCATCCAGTGAAAAGTATCCAAATATCTATGTCGATGTCTACGTCTGCCAGTATCTATATTTACATCTATATCCCCGATCACGGGCTTTTTCTTCAAAGAGCAGACAAGATGACAATGCAAGGTTCTTACACTGAGCAGAAAACGGTGCAGTGACAAAGAGCGCAGAGACGAAGTACTACAACAAGCAGCAGCAGGACAGCAGGGGCTCTAGGCTCAGTAAAAGATGCTAACAGGAGGAAAGGGCAGAAAAGTAAAACTCAGCCTCCCAGGACTGAAATTCTCAAAAGTTCTCATATTAGAAAAATAGGTCTCATAGACAAAACCAAAAGTGTAGTTATGTGAAACATTCAACTACTGAAATGGATATTGTTTTCATTTCTGTACACGTATTCACAGGATGACTCCAACTTCGCTACCTGCCCTCCATCCCAGAAACACACATTTATAGACACAAAACACCCTGTCTCAGAGGCAAACATTAAACTCATAGTCAGCCATGACCTTTGTGGCTTTTGTGACAATCAGCATATCTCAAAATGACTTTTCTTATGATGGATTTCCTTATCTGTACAAATCGGAATCATTGCTTTGCCCTCATCTATCTCCCTGAATTGTTTTTTAGATGAAATTATGTCGCATAAAGGAAAACACTTTATAAAGTATAAAGCACTACGTATACAGGATATATTGCTATTGGTATTGATGAATATTTACACCAGAGAGTCAGGCAAGACCAAACAAGGGATGCTTCAGTGAATAAAAGCATCTGCTAGTGGAGAACTGATAGTAGGAGCTGGAACAGCTAATCCTCTGTCCCACTTTGGTTTTGGCTTCGCTCCCTGTGTCTTGCATGATCTGCTCTCCATTCAACCACTCCCGTCAGGGTGGGAGGCAGTTTTGCACTCAGCTGCTAATGTGTCACAGTGGATTCCATTTTTTTTCTTAACCAGTGTGTTCACAAAGCATAGGTCTTTGCAGTGTCTGAATTAAATTGTAAATTGGCCCATGGGCTGAACACATAAACATTTTGATACCCAAGATTGATTTCAATTGTGCTTTCCAAAATGCTTTCCAAAAATGCATGACAGTGTGAGACTACAGATCAATGACTTTCAACCAGTGTGCCGTGGCACACTGGTGTGCTCCAAGAATGTTACAAATATGCAATACCTGACTATTTAGTCAGGGGCACTGACCTCTTTCTCTTAGATTGTCAAATAAATAAATGGCAACAGCCAACACAACAATAGCCACCTGGTGTAAATGAATAAAAATTACACCTATTTTTTGTCCAATCAGCAGAAGAATTTTAGTAATTAGTTTATGTGTGCCGTGAAATGAAAAAGGTTGAAAATCACTGCTATAGATTATTAGACTATGACGCACCATATTCTAAATTAAAGTTAAATTCCAATAATCTGTCAGGCAATCTAAGTGGAATGCACAGTGTGATGAATTTCAGAACTTAATCACTCTCTCTGTCCATTAGAAAATTGCACTAAATTCCTCTATACTACATTTCTACAGCTATGCAGAAATGCTTTTTTAAAACCCTTCAAAGAAATACAAATATTTATGCAGTCCAAATTAACTCATAGAAGAGAAACACAAAGCATCTTTCGATTCGTTGGAAATGTTTTATGTATTAATGAACATAATTCATATACCAGTGGTCCAATTTGGTCAGTATTTTTTTCCACCAGCAACAGTGAAGCTGTAGAGCTAATTTGATGTGGTAGAAAATGCACAGTTCTGGAGGTCAAGACAACCGGTTTCTAGACTTGCTGCATCACCAACTTCTATATAACCTCAGCTAATTTATGAAGTCTCTCTGGAACATGGAATCTTCACTAAAATGAAACAGGTCAACTCCATCATATGAAAAGTCCCTAACATGGTCTCTAACTTACTTCCAATAACTGTTCTTTCCTTCTTCCATCATAATAGAACCTCCTAGTTTTATCTGGTCTCATGGCTATTCTATCTTCCTGTGTAACTAGGCATGACCGTATGGGTGAGTTCATGCCAATAACATATGAGTAAATGTGCTTGTGCCCTTACAGAAAAACACCGTGCCCTCTCTCCTCTCCCACATTCTCCTGCCCACTTTCCATAAGCTGAAGGCAGACAGGGTTGTAAGTCCTCTTCATCACAGCAACGAGGACAAGATACCCTAGCGACGGCAGAGCAACTTGATAGAAAGAACCTGAATCCCCAAAATCACAGAGCTGCCATTTAGATATTGGCATATAAATCTGGACTATGACCAAAAAAGTAAAACAAACTTTAATTACTACTCTTTGGAGTATTTGGGAATAGCTAAACTTGGCTCTTATTTTTTTGCTCAGTTTGGAAGGCTATGTAATGTAGTAAAACTATGGGATTTTTTAAAAATTCTAGACCTGTCTTCAATCCTGACTCAGCTGCATAACTTTGGGAAAATTCCTAAAATTTTCTGACACTCTGTTTTCTCATCTCTATATAATATAAGGAAATCAAGCCCATCAGAATGCCTAGTAATTCGTAACTGATCAAGTGGTATGACAGGGTAATCGTTCAGAAAAGAAACCCGGGGTCATTCACTTTTGTTGTTTTGGAATAACTTACAGCTCTCAAGATATCAAACTATTACCATGTAATGGATGGGACAGTTAATCGGCTTAGCATCCTGAGACCTCTGAGCGTGTTTCAATGACAAATCCCATTATTGTAGGCTCTAATCAGAAAAGGAAAAAAAGGGCTGTGGCCCAGTGCCTGTGGGAGATCAAAGGCTCTGGGTCCTAATTCCCTGGTCAGATCATATAACATTTTAAGCGGCCATTGAGTTTGCACATACCCTGAGATTACAGAAAGAGTGCAGGTATTTCTGCAAAAAAATGATATTTGAATAATGTAATACAATTTGATAAACAACATCATGACAGAAAAATACACATTTCTTTTGTGGAGAATTTTTTAAATGTGCAATCTTAACATCGTAACAGTCAATGAGCAGCTGAAACTGTCTCACTCCTTCATATGCCATTCTCCATCATCTCAAACTCAAGCAAGTCAGTGATATGAAAGGTTTAGATTAACATCTTCTCTTAAGGGAGAGTGCCTTTCATCCCTCACAGGCAAATTTTGAAACCAATTTACTGAACACCATTGAGATTTTTTTCACCTTGCCCCTGAAATTCTAGACATTGGCTTAGAATAGAATTAAATCACAGAACTGGTTGCTTTTACCTGAAAGAAAATTTTTACATTTGTTCAGAAATGCTTTCCTTCCCTGGTAGGAATAGAGATTTATCATCATTACAAGCCTTCATCAGAGGAGTAATGGCCAAAAAAACATTTCCCCAAAAAGTCTCCAACTACACATCTCAGCTGTATTATGACTTACGTGGTTGAGAATCTGTAATCCTTTTTCATTTTAAAATAAATACCTGTCTTAACTTTCAGAGGGTTGATGTAGAGTGTTGAATTACACCTAAAACAGAAAAAAAATAAAGGATAAATATTAAAACCATTAAATAGATTTTACCGAAGAAATAAAAAGAAAATGACTCATTCCAGTCCACTGTTATATGATTTGTCATTTTGTGGGTAGTTTCTTTTTCTTCAACTAGAATGCAGCAAGTCTTTTCTGTCTGCTTGCCTGTCATCTTTCTGTCAAAAGATTTCTCACATCATATTCTTTTTTACCTTTCAAAACTCTTCACTTTAAAATTTTATCACAGGATTTTCTAAGTATTTTTTAGGTTATGTCACATAGCACAAAATATAAAAAGCTCCTATTTTTTTTTCAAAAAGTCAGCCTTAATAAGAAGAAAAAAGATTTAACTGACTATCCAGAGTATCTTTTTTGAATTGAATCTATAATCATTCTCCTCAAAATTTCTCATATATTTCTAAAGCTTGATAGACACTTTGCCTCATTAAAGTTAATGTGACATAACTATAAAAACAGAGAGAATAAAATGGCATGTGAGGGTTCCTTTTTTCAGCCCTAAATCCTTTTCCTGAGGCTCTCTTGCAAGAAAATTTCTGCTGGAAGAGTCAGTTTATACCGGAGTTAAAAGTTCATTCACTTTGACATACCCGGGCTATTGTGGAGAAGAATCATACTTTCACGGTCAGTTTCACCATTCTCTGCATGCTCTTTCCTGACCCCTTATCAAGAATTTAAATGCATTTTACCTATGCCCAAAATCCTCTGCAAAGAGACTTTTTCTGTCCTCATTCAGGCCCTATGGCCACAATGCCTCTCAAGTCTCATAGCATTCCACAAGCAGATGGGAGACAGAAAGATGATCAGATCACCTGCTTGTAGATACCAGGTGATGGCAGTCAACAGAGAGAGCTTCCCAGACCCCATGCCAACACTTTGTGGGAGGAAAGAGGAGAAAGTAGTGTAGGGGCCCAGCGGCCATAAGGGGTTAAGGAGAGGGTTTCTCACCGCGGGAGTGGTGATAGAAACCTGGTTTCTGGCCTCAAGGCCGTTCTGGGTCCAGACTGCCTCCCAACTGCTGGTTATCTGGTTGTTCCCATGTGCAGGGGGAAGGCATGGCCTTCTTGGCAGGTGCAAGGAAGTATGTGTTATGAGAGAGAACCTTGTCCTGTGGGAACTTGTAAGCTTTATCTCAAGGACATGACTGTTATACGCCCTGTAGCTCTTGAGGCGCTGTGTTTAAAAGCTTTAGTCTCCTTCAATAAACTCGCCATTACCAGCAGAGTCTTGGCCCTCTCCATTATTCAATCCCTCACCTTGACTCACGACCCCCCTGCCGCAGCGGGCAGCGGCAAAGTAGACCATCCCTTATTGTTTTTAGCCTGGTGACCTGTAGTAGTCAGACATTAGATCTGCATCTTACCCTGCAAAATTTGATAGTAAAAGAATCTTTTGTCTCCCACCTATGAGGCCTCCATTCTACAGCTTCCACTGCAGGCATATTTTCTCCTTCAAATCGCACAGATTTTACCATTTCTCTGAATGCTGTCTCTGGAGCTCAAAGTTCAGCAGAAATAAAATGGGTAATAAAGTTTACATTTAAAAGCACTTAACTGAGATTGAAAATAGAATTGGGTTTTCTTTTTCCAAATGTAAATAACCAAAGTGTGTATATGTGTGTGTTTTAGCAAGTTTCTCTGAGAGAGTTGGGGTTAAATCACTATGCTACATTTCTGCATTTCACATTTCACTGGGTCCAAAGGTGGAGTAGATTATATATAAATCCAGCTCAGGTGAAATCATCAAGCCTTTGAAAACTCATCTTTTTAAAAAATGTCATTAACCTCTTGAGCCTAAAAAGGCAAAAACAGTACATGCAAGGCTTGACTGTCTGAGGAGATTTCTAATGAGTTAGCACCTCTGTGGTTCATTCTCAGGAATGACTTTAATCCAACCCGCTACCCCAGCAGTCAGAGCCCAGGGCTGTAATTAAGGTAGATAGATGGCCCCACACAGTCCAGAGTTATATGAATGGGTCTGTACTAATTCTGGGCTCTGGGCTTTCCTTCCTTTATTCACAACCAGTGATTTATTTGAATTACTCCAGTTTATATGACCTGAACATGAGGAAAACGAAAGAACTATAGAATAAGGGAAGAACTCTAGTTGTTTTTTAAATATATTTTATTGATTATGCTATTACAGTTGTCCCATTTTCCCCCTTCATTCACCTCCACCTTGCACACCCCTCCCACCCACATTCCCCACCTTTAGTTCATGTCCATGTGTCATAAGTTCTTTAGCTTCTACATTTCCCATATTATTCTTGCCCACTCCCTGTCTATTTTCTACCTACCATCTATGCTACTTATTCTCTGCACCTTTTCTCCCTCTCTCCTCCCACTCCCCTGTCACTAACCCTCCATGTGATCTCCATTTCTGTGGTTCTGTTCCTGTTCTAGTTGTTTGCTTAGTTTGCTTTTGTGTTAGGTGTGGTTGTTAATAACTGTGAGTTTGCTGCTTTTTTACTATTCATGTTTTTATCTTCTTTTTCTTAGATAAGTCCCTTTAACATTTCATATAATAAGGGCTTGATGATGATGAACTCCTTGAACTTGACCTTATCTGAGGAGCACTTTATCTGCCCTTCCATTCTAAATGAAAGTTTTGCTGGATAGAGCAGTCTTGGATGTAGGTTCTTGCCTTTCATGACTTGGAA